>JAOTQR010025376.1:0-52535 GCA_025774065.1 Solanum ossicruentum | reverse complement strand
ATGATATTATCTCTATATCATGTTGGGGATGACCAAGTCTAGCTCAGGGGGATTGTAGGCCTGGGTAACCTATCGAGGGGTTGGTACCTTGGTTGCCTAGCTCAGGGGGTGATAGGCCTGGGTAACCTTATTGGGGTTTGGTACCCATTAACTTTGATGGGGGTTTGTACTCTGTCAACCACCTTGGGGGGTTTGTACTCCATGAACCTTTTTTGGGAGTTTATACTTCATCAACCTCATGAAGGGGTTAGTACCTCATGCACCTATCCAAGGGGTGGTAAGCCTTGGCTTGCACTATAATGGTCACTCCTTATGCTAATATTTATGATCTATATAAGCATGGTTTTACTTCAAGCATCTTTCGTACATGCCATATTCTTGGTATGCTATTGATTTCTTATGATTATGCATTTTTCCTTGATACCTATCTCTTGTTGCATTGCATCCGACATACTTAGTACATTCAAATGTACTAATGCGTACTCTATGCCTACATGATGTCACCATGTAGAAATCGATGTACTGTTTGATTATCTTCCTCCACGTGGCTAGTAAGACTTCTATCAAGCTTCTTTGGTGAGTTCTCCATTCCAAGAACGTTACTTATGGTCTATTGCTATGTATTAAGACTCTCTCTCTTTGACTTTTGTGTTTACTATGAGGTTGGGTCCGGTTGCTTTGTCTTGGCCTATTTATGTAGTAGAGGTATGGTTGGATATGTTATGTATCAATGCTATAAGGTTTACCCTATTGACTCTTGATGTTTATAACATGGAAGTTTATCCTTAGTCCCAATTTCCCCTTGTTTACATTTATCTCTTATTTTCATTCTAATTGCTTCAATGACCAAGGATATGTAATGATATGCTGTGAGGCTTGTTTGGGGTTCTTTCGTGTTCCCCATTCGCTGGTCACATCTAGGCCCTAAGCTTAGGCCTTGACATCCATCTTGTTTCATGTTATCATGTATGGTTTGCCTTGGCTAGTAGACCATACTTTGACGGGGGTTGTTATGCTCGGTCACCTTACCAAGAGGGTGTCATGCCTTGGTTTCCAAGTAGTAACTCTGTAAGGACCCGGATATTTGTGTAGCTTTAGTGACGCTTGAGATTTGGTTTCGAAAAGTTTTGGGCCAAGGTCATACCTTATGGAACATCCAAGCTCGATCTAAGTTCACTTTCAAGACTTTAATTCAAGCTTATTTTTGTTGTTTAAGGACATCAAGGGTCTCCTATCATGTAAAGTTCAAAGGAATTTTATTAGATATGTTTTTCACAATACCGATAGAAGGGTCAATTCTAAATGGGCATATCTCTTAGCAAAAAATGAATTGGATGGCCCAGGACCTATCAAATTAAGTCTCTTTGAATTAGATTTCCAATGCACTTAGTTTGACATTATTTCGAGTTTAGATAAAGAAGTTATGTCCGATTTTGTAAGACCCTCCTATGTAGTGTTGCCACACGGACAAGTAAATGGGTATGGAGGCTTTAAATGAACCGTAGTAATAGCCTTGGGCCTGAAATGTCCATTTTTGGCCTAAGTATTATGCTACGATCAGTGGTACTAGTTGTATGGTCTTCAAGGATAGAGAAAATCGTAAGTGTGGTTCAATCATGTTGTGGAGAAATGATTTTTGTGGCCACGTATGGCACCATGGCTCACCACATGAGCCGTGGTGAGGGTAACAAGCCTTCTAGGCTAACGTGGGTTCTTCAAGGTTAGCATGGAGAATTTTTAGTTAAGGTTTATTCCACGCCTAGCCCCACGAACCGTGGTGAGGCTCACTGGCCATTTACGCAATCGTGGACTTACCTTCATGTTAAAAATTTCTAAGTATTGAGCCCAGATCTAACTTCTAGAATTTTCACTAAGTGTGTGCACAGACCGTTTAATGCCACATGACTAGTGAAGTGACTTCGACCAAAGTTTCAACCCGATTCATTAATGGAATTTTCATAAATTTGGTTATTTCTACTGGTCTTTTGGGAATTCCTATGCTATTCTATGGTCACCTAAAGACCTATAACCTATTTCAAACATTCAAAATCACTCTTCATATTCTTAGAACCCTCTCAAAAGCTTTCCGCAAAAGGACTCTTAGAGATTTGAACATTTGAGCTAGGGAACTCAAGCCTTCTTCAAATTCTTTGGGTTTTCTTCATCTTAGTGAAGGTATATGGGTTTGATCCTTGATTACCTTCCAATCAAGGAGACCTAAAATAATTTTCAAGCAATTTTACGAATTTCTAGTTTACTTAAAATTGGGGTTTTGAATATTATAATTCCTAAAATTCTACTAATGCATGAGTAGTGTTTATTTTATGATTTTAAGGTGATTTAAACTATTATATGAGGATTTACTTTGGGTTTGTGGAATTATAAGTATGCATGTCCCCTTAAAGGCTTGTTTATGCATGGGTGATTATATTATGATTTTTAAATGTGGGTTTAATTATTTTTTCACTTGAAGTTCATATTATAATATTGATTTTAGATTGAATATTAATTAACCATGCCATTTTCTCATTATTCATGGCATTTGCATTCATATTTATGGATTATTATGGAAATTATGAAGTGGGTTAAGACCAATTTTGTTATGTGATATGATTTTGATAAGATAATGGTTATGACAATATTGTGATCACATATATGTCTATTGATTATGACTCTTTGAGCATTTTGGGTTCTTGCACCATTTTGTATATGAATGGGCTATTCCTATGCATGAACACTATGACTATGAAAGTTTTGTTTTGACATTTGAGCCTAAGTATGAACTATTATGAAAGATGTTTGGCTTTTAAGCGTAATTGTGCATTGAAATGTTTTGGCAAAGACTTGTATCTCTTGAAAGCATGTATAATTACATATATTATAAGTATTCTTGTAGGATGACAACTTAACATTGATAGAAGCACAGTTCTCTCTCTTTCCTCGAACTATGTACCAAGTATAGGTTTCCTTTCTAAAATGGGAGGCCTGTATGAAAAGATGTCTCCAAAATAGGGTTGCCCTTCATGTGACACGCTATAACTCCATGCTCTTATGTATCCATGTGTCAAGCCTCATTTTGTTAGGTTGGGAGTGTATTAGGGTCGTGGGAGATTTCTAGTACTTAGACGAGTTCGAGACTTCCACATGAATTGAGCTATGGGTGTTGGTTAAGACATGGGTCAACTTTAAACTAGCATAACTTTTAGCACACAAAGAACATGATGACCCACGATCTGTCAAACGAAAGCTCTTTGACTTAGCTTTCCAATGCACTTGGTTTCACCTCATTCCGAGTTTGCATGGAGTTATGACCATTTTCGTGAGCCCTTCCTGTGCAGTGATATCACACAAGCACTTTGATGGACAGTGTGGGTTTAGACGAGCTATTTGGACTCTATGGGGCTGGGAAAGAACATATTAGCCTAAGGATTGGGACACGACCAGTGGTACTGGCCGTATGGCTTGCCACTGACCGTATGGCTAGACATAGAAGTGTGCAAGTAAGGCAAGGTTAGCATGAGGGGGAAGCCTTTGACTAAGTGTAGTGTCGCGGTCATATTCACAGGTCATGGCAAGCTTGAAGAGTCGTGTGGCCTGACGTGGACCTCCTGCCAACAATTTTCTCACCAAATGTAACTCCATGGACAACTACACGGACCGTGTAGCATCACACGGCCTGGGGAGGCTCCTATTAAAGTGATGAAATGTGATTTTTCCAAAGTATCTCAACTTCCAATTTTTCACCAATTCTTACCTCATGGGCACTCCACATGACCCGTGCAGTGCCACATGACCCTTGTAGGCCACAATAGGTCATCACTTTGCAAAGATTTTCATCCATTCACTAATGGTGTTTTCGTGAATTCCATTCTAATGACCTTTTTAGACTTCCAATGCTATTTTAACCTCCCCAAAAGACCTAAACCCTATTCAAAAGGATCAAATTCATCACTCTCAGCTTGAATACACTCTCAAATTCTCTTAAAAGCCTTCACCAAGACCCAATACAAATTCAAGGAAACTCAGGAACTAGTGTTGGATTGCAAGACCCCATTCTAAGCTTCCGTTCTTTCCCAACTCAATTTCAAGAAACTCAAGGTTTAAGGTATGTGGGTTTGAACCATTGGGTCCTTTCACCCATGGTGCCCAACTACCCTTTTTATATAAATTGCATGTTTTCAAGCTATATTATCTATGGGTATCTCTTACCATGTAACTTGACTATAATCTATGTTGGGGTTTGATGAAATATTGTTCAACCATGCATGTTTTGAGCTATGAATCTAACATTTATTATGAGATTTGAGGAGGATTTTTAATGTATATTGGATGAGGGTGTTACTATGTCCCTCAGTCCCATTTTTCTCTTTTACTATCTCTTGATGTTGTACATTGCTTCTGCGACCAAGAATGTGTAATAATATGGTAAGAGGCTTGTTTAGGGTCACTTTGGGTTCCCCATTCATTATGTCACATATAGGCCCTAGGTCTAGGTTGTGACACATAAAGAGAAGAAATGATATGATATGATATATTTTGATATGAAAAATCCTATCCAAAATGGGAGGGTCATAAGGAAGGTTGCTTCATACTAAATGGGAGGCCCGTAAGTTGAAGTATGGTTTACCCTTGGCAAGTAAACTACCTTTTTACCAATGAGGGGTAATCATCGAATTCCAAATAATAGCTTGCATGGTCTTACTCATGTCGGTTGAGGTCTTATCCCCACTATGTATATGAGCATCATTTGCATCTCATGCATCATTGGTTTCATGACATCTTGCTGTACTACACTTCTTATTATATATATCCTTCTACAATATGTGTCCTTGTCATCTAACATTGATATGCAGGTTTTGGTAAGTTACATGCATTGAGCTCGCATACTTAGTATATTCAAAAGTACTAACTTATACTTTTGCCTACATAATCTCACCCATTTAGGTACCGGAGAATTACTTTTCTCCACCGTTCAATGGCTAGATTGGATTTTGAGACATTGGTTATGGTAAGTCCTATGTTCCAAGGACAAGCCACCATTCTTGTACCTTAAGTTGTTGTTGTTTGTGTTATCTATGCTTTGAGAGTGAGCCCAAAACATGTCTTGGCTGTCATCCTATCTTATGTCTAGAGGCATTGTTAGACATCTCATAGGCTCTCGTTAGATCTATGTGTTATATATTGTATTTAAACCTTATGATTATGGTTATCCTTTGGATATGACTATTATAGATTGATTATTGGAATTATGATGTATATGTATGTTTGATGTGGAAAGGTGGAAGATCCTAAGTGCCAAATTCCCCCGTAGCGTGAGTCATACTTACCCACCCCTTAGTCATTATGTGGTACATGCTATGTGAATCCATAATAATACCTTTCCCTAAGATATCCCCATAGCGTGAGTCCTACTTTTCCATCCCTTAGAACTATGTTTTTAATTTGAATATGCTTTTCGAACTTATAATGTCAATTTTGGCATTTTGAGGCTTGTCTGGGGACTCTTGGGTTCCCAATTGCCATGTCATTCCTAGATCCTAGGTTCAGGTCTTGATAGAGATGGTATCAGAGCCCTAAGATTATAAATAGTCCTTGGAGTCCAACATAACTCGTCAAGCAGAGTGTTATTCATGGGTGTGAAGTGTGCCACATCTATGGGTAGGAGGTTACAAGGTGTTTTAGGAAATGTTTCACTTTTCATGATTCATATCATTCCATAGATCATGTATTATGATTTCCTATCTCCACCCATCCCTACCGAATAGGGAGAGTTACTTTTGGCTCGTAATGCAATCCAAGCGAGGAGTATGTTATAACTAATCCTATAGATGAGGTTAGACGTGAGTTGGTGAAGGGTATGGATTGTTTATGAGCTTTGTCCTTCAGATACTCATAGTTTCTTGGTTTAGCTAGTTATTATGGAAGGTTTGTTGAAGGTTTTCCATCTATTGCACTTCCATTGACTTAGTTGACTCAAAACAAGGTCAAGTTGGTATGGTCGGAAAAGTGTGAGAAGTTCTTTTCGACTTTGACAGATTGGTTGACATTCGCTCCTGTTTTGACATTACTAAATGATTTAGATGGGTTGATGGTGTATTGTGATGCTTCTCGGATTGGGTTGGGTTGTGTACGTATGCAACATGGTGAGGTGATATCTTATGTGTCGAGGTAGTTGTAGGTACGTGGGCGTATTACTCGATCATGATCTTGTGTTAGATACAGTGGTATTTACTTTGAAATTTGGAGATACTATTTGTATGAGGTGTATGTCAATGTATTCATTGATCATAAGTGTTTGCTGTCACAACCTAAAATAGGGCCTACACGTGACATGGCGAATGGGAGCCTGAAGGATCCCTAAACAAGCCTCTTAACTTATCATTACACATTATTGGTCATGGGAGCATTTAAATGACATAAAAGAGTAGAAATAGCGGCAATAGGACTAAGGGAAAATCTTATATAACATCATAATCAAGGGAAAAAGAGTCAAGGCTCTGAAAACACCCAAAAAAATGCCCAAAAAGTGACTCGGAATGCTCGAAATTTTAAATTCCATATAACTCAAAATTTGCACACAATACCGAAAATCCAACTTTATATTCTTTTTTAGGGGTTTAAAATTAAGGGAAAGAGGGTCTAACCCTGATTTTAGAGAAATCAAATCACAATTTCAAATTTCAAAATTTTAATTTCCAAAAATGATCTATTACAGTATCGCGATGCTCAGCTGTCGTGAACATGTGTTAATTTGGCCTCTGTGATAGGTCCATGTCGTAGACCTTTGTATTTTATTGCCAGTGATTTCTATCTCGGTCTAAGACTTTGGGGACTTGGGCCTAAGTGTTCCCAACCATGTTTTTGCCTATACTTAGCCTCACTTTACCCGCATATCATCCTAAACATTCCTTAATACTCACTAAAATATTTAGCCATATTTTCACTCAAAAATTCAAGTCCCAAACCCTCATCTCAAGCTAAGGTTCTCCTTCAACATTCTTCTTCAAGCTTCAAGTCTCTATCTCCAATCTTCTCCAAGTTCATCGGTAAGCTAAGGTATGTGGGTTTCTTTCATGGGTTCCTTTCACCCATGATACCCAAGCCTCCTTTTACTCAAATTGCATGATTTAAAGTTGATTTAAAAATGGGACTTGCTTACTATGAAATTCACTGCACACTATGCTAAAGCTATGCAAACTTGTGACTATTTTGCTAGGTTTTGAGCTATAAACCATGGTTCTCATGTAATATTTGAGGAGGGGTTTTGATGTATATTGCTTGAGCGTGTTGCAAGGTGTTGATTGATGGTTTTACAATGTATTTTCTTGTATGATTTCATTTCTATATCATTGTTTTATACTAGCATTACATACCCTCTAAGTGTTTGATAAATTGTCCATATGTGGTTTCTTGAGGAGTTGAAGGTCCAAAGCATGAGATACGATATTAATGACTATAAGATAATGAAATGAGCTTATATATATGATATACTCTATATAAAGTATTGCATTAGACCATACCCAACCCAAGAGGATAAGAGCCCGCGTAACCAAGGTGGGGGTTTGTACTCATCAACCATGTGAAGGGTTTGTACCACATAACCACCAAGGCATTTGTACCTTGAATAACTCACTTTGTCTCTTCTGCACATATGATATCCTATATAAGTATGAGTTACTTAAGCATTGACCTACATGCCATACTGTTATGCTATGCTTATTGGCTATTGTTATGCATTTTGAGTATGATGCCTATGTTTTGTTGCAGTGCATCCTGTGTACATAGTACGTTCAAATGCACTAATTCATATTCTTGCCTATATAATATCACCATGTAGGAACCGGAGCCCAAGTTGATCATCCTCCTCCACGTGGCTAGTTTGGTGCTACTCAAGCTAGTTGGTGAGTCCTCTACTTCGGGGACCTCAGTCTACACTCTCTTTTTATGTATTGAGACACTCTTTTTATGTTCTATTTGACTATGAGGGTGAGCCCGGTTCTTTGTCTTGGACCCCGCTCTTTGCTATGTAGTAAAGGTGGTTGTTGGACATGTTATGTATCTATGATATGATTTTGACTCTTAACTTTTGACTATAAATTGTGTAAGCTTTTCCCTTAGCCCCTTTGTCCATGTTCATGTTCTTTAATGCTTTTATATGGTTCAGGACCAATTATGCTTAATGACAAGTTAAGAGGCATGTTTGGTGTTCCTTCGAGTTCCAGCATTCATTGTGTCACATCTAACCCCTAGGTTTGGGTCGTGACAAACTTGGTATCAGAGCACTAGGTTGATAGATACTCAGAATCCAACATACCGCATCGATTAGAGTCCTATTTACGGTTGTGAAGTGTTTTATGACTATAAGTAGGAGGATATGAGACATTTTAGGAAATGTTTCCTTTCATGTTTTATGTCGTGTTATAGAGTTGCAGTGAGTTTTTCTCCCTAACGACTGTTCTTTCCTATGCTAGATCTTGCCAAACACTAGAAGAAGAAGGGCCAAACTCCTAAGGAGCAACCTACTAATGGTGAGCTCCGGGATGCTCTCACTATGTTTTCCCAAGTAGTGGCCAACCAAGTAAACCAAGTGGCCCAAGCCCCACATGCTACTACTTCAGGGGCTAGGGTAAGAGACTTCATAAGGATGACTCCTTCGGTATCTTATAGGTCAAAGGTGGATGAAGATCCACAAGAGTTCGTTGATAAGAACTATAATATCTTCAATATCATAGGTGTTAGGCCTAATGAAAAAGTGGAGTTGGCGGCGTACCAACTCAAAGGGGTATCTCAAATATTGTATGATCAATGGAAGGGTGAGAAGGGAATTCGTAACGTGGTGCTTTGGGAGGAGTTCAAATTGGCTTTCCTTAATCGGGTTTTCCTCTTAAGCTTAGGGAAGCAAAGTTGGTAGAGTATAAGAACTTAAAATAAGGTGCTATGAGTGTGAGGGAGTATGCCCTCAAGTTTAATCAACTTTCAAAGTATGCTTCTCATTTGGTGGCCGATCCTAGATCTAGGTTGAACATGTTTATGATGGGGGGTTCCAACTTGGTACGTGAACAATGCCGGTCTGCCATGTTAATTAATGACATGGACTTGTCTGGGTTGATGACCTATGCTGAGTATATGGAGGAGGAATATATTAAGGAAGAGAAGGGGGCATGAGGCATGAGGGCTCGATTTGAGGGTAAATTCCAAAATGGTGCTAGATTTCGCCAAGGCGAAGGGCCTACTCATGCTACTAAAAGGGGTTTGCCAATGACTTCTCTAGGCCTCAAGGTGTTGGTGGGGTGGCTCCTATTGATGTGTGCCCTAAATGTGGAAGGAGCCATGGAGGGCCATGTTTGAAGAGTTCTAATGCATGCTACGAATATGAGGAACTTGGTCACAAAAAGATAGATTGTCCAAGAAACCGTGGCAAGGGCCGAGGTGCTAATGCGGTCCCATTGGGTAGAGGTGGTCCTCAAGGTTGTGCCCCAAGTCACAATCAATTTTGTGCTCTAAATGGAAGGAAAGGAGTTGGTGAGGTCCCGGATGTTGTTACCGGTATGTTGAAAATCTTTGACTTTGATGTGTATGCTTTGATTGATTCGGGTGCCACTCTTTCCTTTGTTACCCCTTATGTATCTAAAAAGTTCCATGTTTTCGCCGAGTTGTTGCATGAGTCATATAAAATGTCTACTCCTATTGGTGCCTCTATTATTGCTAGGAAAGTTTATAAAAGTTGTCTTATTTGCATTTTGCATAAGTTGGCCCTTGTGATCTTGTTGAATTAGACATGTTAGATTTCGGCGTCATTCTTGCAATGGATTAGTTACATGCCTACTGTGCTTCTATTTGTTGTAGAACTCGTAGGGCCAAGTTTTGATTTCCTAATGAACCCATCATTGATGGGAATGTTAAGATATGGTCGTCAAGGGTAGATTCATTTCATGCATTAAAGCCCGTAACTTGATCTCTAAGGGGTGTCTTTACCATCTTGTGAGAGTTAAAGATATGGAGTCCAAAGTCCCTTCCATAGGATTGGTTCCGGTTGTAAATGCCTTTCTTGATATTTTCGCAAATGATCTTCCTGGTATCCCTCCCTAAAGGGAGATACATTTTGGCATTGAACTCCTTCCTAATACTCAACCTATCTCTATTCCCCCTTATTGTATGCCCCTGATGGAATTGAATGAGTTAAAAGAAAGATTTGTTGGAGAAGGGATTTATTAAAGCTAGTCAATCACCTTGGGGTGCTCCGATGTCATTTGTGTTAAAGAAGGATTTATCCTTAGAATGTGTATTGACTACCGACAACTCAATAGGGTCACCATGAAGAATTGTATCCCCTTCCAAGGATTGATGACTTGTTTGACAAATTGCAAGGGGATAGCTTCTTCTTCAAGATTAATCTTCGGTCCGAGTATCATCAAGTGGGTTGGAGGGAATGTGATATTCCTAAGATGACTTTTCAGACTAGATATGGTCATTATGAGTTTGTGGTGATATTGTTTGGGTTGACTAAAGCACCCGCTATCTTCATTGACCTAATGAATAGGGTCTTCAAACCTTACCTTGATTCCTTTGTTGTGCTCATCATTGATTATATTTTGATCTATTCACATAGTAGGGATGAGTATATGGGGAATTCGAGGGTTGTGTTGCAAAGTTGAGGAAGGGGAAATTTTATGCCAAATATTCCAAGTGTGAATTTGGGTTGAAGGAGGTTGCATTCTTGGGCCATGTAGTATTAGGGGATGGTATAAAAGTGGATCCTAACAAAATAGATATGATTAGAAATTGGCCTAGACCACTAACCCTATTAGATATTAGGAATTTCTTGGGCCTAGTGGCTTATTTAGAAGTTTGTAAATGTGTTCTCCTCCATTGCTTCCCCAATGACAAAATTGACCCAAAAGAAGGTTAAGTTTGTGTGGGCCTATGAATGTGAAAGGATCTTCCAAACATGGAAAGACAAGCTTGTATCCGCTCCTATATTGTAACTGCTGGATGCGCTTGAGGGATTTGTGGTGTATTGTGATACTTCCCAAATTGGTTTGGGTGGTGTGTTGATGTAAAATGGTAAAGTCATAGCTTATGCTTCTAGGCAACTCAATGTACATGAATGGAACTACCTACCCATGATCTAGAGTTGGTCGGCATTGTGTTTGCTTTAAAGATTTGGTCTCACTACTTGTATAAGGTGCATGTGTATGTGTTCACCGACTATAAGAGCCTCCAATATGTCTTTACACAAAAGTATCTCAACTTGAGGAAAAGGAGATGGTTGGAACTTCTTAAAGACTATGATATGAGTGTGCTTTATCCTCTGCGTAAGTAAATATGGTGGCGGATGGCTTGAGTAGGTTGTCATTGGGTAACCTAGCCCATGTTGATGGTTGTGGTAAGGAGATGGCTATGGAGCTATATCAATTGGCGAGATTGGGGGTTAGGTTTGAAGAGGTTGGTGATGATGATGTTGTGCTTGTTGATGGGTGTAAGTCTTCTTTGTTTGATGAGGTGATAACTAACAAGATCTTGACTCCTCTTTGCTTGAATTGAAAGCCTTGGTGAAAGAGGGCAAAGTAGAGGTTTTCTCTCAAGGGGGAGATAGAGACCTTAGGTACCAAGGTAGGTTGTATATTCCTTGTATTGATGGTTTGAGGGAGAAAATCCTTGATAAGGCCCATAATTCTTCTTATTCCATCCACCCCGGTTCCACCAAAATGTATAGAGACTTGAGGGATGTGTTTTGGTGGGGAGAAATGAAGAGAGAGACTGCCAAGTTCATTTCTAGTTGCCATAGTTGCCAACAAGTTAAAGCCGAACATCAAAGGATAGGTGGCCTAACTCAAGACATAGAGATTCCCACTTGGAAGTGGGAGGTGATTAATATGGATTTTGTGGTTGGGTTGCCCAAGACTAGAAAAGGTTTTGATTTTATTTTGGTTGTGGTTGATAGGATGACGAAATCTGTTGACTTTCTACTAGTTAAGATAACCTATGGGGCTAAAGAGTATGCAAGGTTGTATATTCATGAGTTGGTGAGCTTGCATGGGGTTCCTTTGTCCATCATATCAGATAGTGGTTCACAATTCACTTCACATTTTTGGAGGTCCTTTCAAAGGTGTTTTGGAGCAAAAATTCACCTTATTATGGCCTTTGACCCCCAAACGAATGGCCAAGCCAAAACAACCATTCAAACACTTGAGAATATGCTAAAGGCTTGTGTATTGTAGTTGAGGGGTAGTTGGGATGACCATCTTCCTTTGATTGAGTTTCCCTACAACAATAATTATCACTCTAGCATCAGTATGACTCCTTTTGAGGCTCTTTATGGGAAACATTGTAGATCACCAGTTGGTTGGCTTGAGGTTGGAGAGGTGGCTTTATTGGATTCAGATATGGTTATGGAGGCTCTTGATTAGGGAAAGGTTAAGAACAGCCCAAAACCATCAAAAATCTTATAATGAAGTGAGAAGAAGAGACCTTGAATTCAAAGTGGGTGATTGGGTTTATTTGAAAGTTTCTCCAATGAAAGGTGTGGTCCATTTTGGTAAAAGGGGGAAGTTGAGTCCAAGATATGTTGGAACTTATGAGATCATGAAGAGGGTTTGCAAGGTAGCTTATGAGTTGAAGTTGCCTAGTGAAATGAATTTGGTTAATCTGGTGTTTCATGTCTCTATGTTGAGAAAATATGTTGGTGATCCTATTGATATTGTTCCTCTTGATGTTGTGGGTGTTGTTGACGATAACCTAACATATGAGGAGGTTTTGCTTCAGATTATGAATAGGAAAGTGAAGAAATTGAGGAAAAAAGAGGTGGCATCCGTTAAGGCCCTTTGGAGAAACCAACAAATCAAAAGTGCTACTTGGGAAGTCGAAGCTGACATGCAAAAGCGATATCCTTATCTTTTTGACTCCACTTAAGCCTAAGGTACTAATTCTAAGTCCTCTATATGATTATAAGTCTTATGATTCAGCCCCTATGTCATTCATATGCATTCATGTTTACGTTGGAACATTTATGATGATTTTACACATATGTTGAGATTTTGGAAGTGCTGTTTTAAATGTAATGTTGCATTCTTATTGGGGCTGATTTGTTTATGATTATTCTTGTCTTGTACATCTCTTTCACATTCAGGGACAAACGATCTCAAGGGGGAGATATTGGAACGACCCCAAAAAGTGCCTGAAAATGTGCCTCGGAATGCCTGGAATTTGAATTCTATAGATCTCAAAATCTATGCGCGATATTGAAAATCCAACTTCATATTGTTGTTCAGGGGGTCAAAATTAGGGGCAAAATGGTCGACCTCGATTTTAGAGCAATCAAATCACAATTTCAAATTTCCAAAATATCAATTTCTAGAGACGATCCGCAACAGCACCGCAACATGAAGTTGTTGCGAACATGTGTTAATTTGTCCTCCGTAATAGATCCACATCCCAGACCTTTGTATTTTGTGCCAGTGATTTCTATCTCGGTCCAAAGATTTGGGGTCTTGGCCTTAAGTGTTCCCAACCATGTTTTTACCTATACTTAGTCTTATTTCACCATTATATCATCCGAAAAATTCCCAAATACTCACTAAAACACTTAGCCATATTTTCACTCCCAAATTAAAGTCCCAAACCCTCATTCCAAGCTAAGGTTCTCCTTCAAGTTTCTTCTTCAAGCTTTAAGTCTCCATCTTCGATCTTCACCAAGTTCATCTCTAACCTAAGGTACATGGGTTTCTTTCATGGGTTCCTTTCACCTACGATACCCAAGCCTCTTTTTTAATCAAATTACATGATTTAAATGTTATTTACAAGTGGGTCTTGCTTATTTTGAAATTCACTGCACACTATGTTAAAGCTATGGAAAGTTGTGAGTATTTTGCTATGTTTTGAGCTATAAATCTTAGATCTAATATAAAACTTGAGAAGGGGTTTTGATGTATATTGCTTGAGGGTATTGATTATGGTTTTACAATAGATTTTCTTGCACGATTTCATCTTTATATTTCATGGTTTTACACTAGCATTACACACCTCTAAGTGTTTGATAAAATGTCCAAATGTGGTTTCTTGAGGAGTTGAAGGTCCAAAGCATGTGATATGGTATGAATGACTATATGATGATGAAATGAGCTTATGTATAGGATATACTCTATATAAAGTGTTGCATTAATAATACTTGATATGGGGGGGATAAGAGATCGAATAACCAAGGTAGGGGTTTGTACTCATCAACATGTGAGTGGTTTTTACTTTGCCACCGTGGTGATAAGGTATAATAATCATCATCCATATGAGGGGTTTGTACTACACAATCACCAAGGGGTTTGTACCTTGAATAGTGAACTTGGTTTCTTCTGTACATATGATATCCTATATGAGTATGAGTTACTTCAGCATGTTTTACTTAAACATTGATCGCATATGCCATATTGTTATACTATGCCCATTGCATATTATTATGCATTTTGATTATGATGCCTATTTCTTGTTGTATTGCATCCTACATACTTAGTATATTCAAACCTACTAACTCATACTCTTGCCTACATGATATCACCATGTAGGAATCGGAGCCCAAGTTGATCATCCTCCTCCACGTGGCTAGTTCAATACTACTCAAGCTAGTTGGTGAGTCCTCTACTTCAAAAACCTCAGTCTACGCTCTCGTGTTATGTATTGAGTCACTTTTCTTTATGTTCTATTGACTATGAGAGTGAGCCCATGCTTTGTCTTGGCTGACACTCTTATCTATGTAGTAAAGGTGGTTGTTGGATATGTATGTATCTATGATATGATTTTGACTCTTCTCTCTTGACTATGATATTGTGCAAGCTTTTCCCTTAGCCCCTTTGACCCTATTCTTGCTCTTTAATGTATTTATATGCTTCTGTGACCAATGATGTGTAATAATAAGTTAAGAGGCTTGTTTGGGGTTACTTCGGGTTCCCCATTCTCCATGTCACATCTAGGCCCTAGGCTTGGGTTGTGATAGGCTCATATCATAGATACATAGCATGTCCAATAACACCTCTACTTCATAGATAAGATCGGGTTCCAAGATAAAGCAACCGGGCTCACCCTTATAGTCAAAATAGAAAATAAAGAAGAGTTTCTCAATACATGATGAGAGAAACATATACTAAGGTCCCTGAAGTGGTGGACTCACCAACTAGCTGGAGTAGTACTAAACTAGCCACATGGAGGAGGAAGATGATCAACTTGGGTACCAATCCTTACATAGTGATATTATGTAGGTAAGAGTATGCGTTAGTACGTTTGAATGTACTAAGTATGTAGGATGCAATACAATAAGAGATAGGCATCATAATCCAAATGCATAATGATAGGCAATAGACATCATATAAAATTACGTCATTTATGATCAATGCTTAAGTAACATATGCTTCCGTAACTCATGCTTATATAGGATATTAGATACGTAGAAGAGACCAAGCTAGATTTCCAAAGTATAAACCCCTTGGTAGGTTAGTGACGATAGTACTTAGCACCCTAGTGTGTGAGGTACAAATTCTTCATCTAGGTTAGTGGCAGTTTCACCTTCCACTTTGGTGTATGAAGTACAAACCCCTCATATAGTCTAGTTGCAATTTCACCTACCACTTGGGTGTGTGAGGTATAAATCCCACATCTAGGTTAGTGGCAATTTCACCTACTACCTTGGTCTGTTACGTATAAACCTCTCATATATGTTAGTATCAATTTCACCTACCACCCTGGTATGTGAGGTACAAACCCTTCATCTAAGTTAGTGGCAATCTCACCTTTCACCCTGGTTTTTGAGATATTAACCTCTCAACTAGGTTACCTGGGCTCTTAGTCCCCTCGGATCGGGCATGGTCTAATGAAATACTTCATAGAGAATCCATTATATGAACAAGTTCATTTAATCATTATAACATCAATAATATCATATCTCATGCTTTGGACCTTCAATTCCTCAAGAAACCATAACCAAACATTTTATCAAACACTTGACAGGTGTTTAATGCTATTGTAAAATCATGCAATTCAAGAGTGAAATCATGCTAGAAAATTCAATTTAAATCCATCAATATATAATTAGTAACTCCCTCAAGAAATATAAATTAAAACCCTTCATTAAATCCTAAAATAGATCTTAGATTCATAGCCCAAAACATAGTAAAACAGTCACGATTTCTTAAACCCCAACATAGTGTGCAGTAATTTCATAATAAATAAGACCCATGGATAAATCATCTTTAAATAATGCAATTTTTAGGAAAAGTAAGCTTGGGTATCATGGGTGAAAGGAACCCATGAATGAAACCCACATACCTTGAATTTGGAGTGTTTCTTGAAGAAGATTTGAAATGGAGGCTTGAAGCTTGAATGAAATCTTCAGATCTGGATGAGTTTTGGAACTCTTGAATCTTGAAGAGGACTTGGGGTTTGACTTGGTTTCCTTGAATTCCATAAAACTTCTTGGAAACCTTGAGAATGGATAGAGAAGAATAGAGGAATTTGAGAGTTTTTGGTGAGCTTGTAGGGCTAAAAATGGCTAAAGAATGAGGGATATTCGTTTATATAGGTTTAGTCTGCATCAGGCCCGCATTGAGAATAACTACTATTTTTGCGATGTTTCACCAAAAATTATTTTCTTGGCATGAAAAAATTATACCTTGTAGATACTCATTTGCCTATGCAATTTTTCCTTCTGAACAAGAATATGAAGTCGGACTTGCAAAATTCTACATGGATCTTGAGATATTTAAGATATAACATCATAAGGTCTTTTTAAGCTATGTTGAGGGGTGTTTAAATATCCCAGATTTGAGATTAAAGGGAATTACGATTATGGGGACATTCCTAGGCAAGTGTGGGGCGTTTCATTTGCAATAAGTGTTCATTCAAAAGGACCTTAACTTGAGGAAAATGAGAAGGTTAGAACTCCTAAAGGGCTATGACATGAGTGTAAAATATCATCTCGACAAGGCAAGTGTTATGGCTGATGCTCTTGGTATACTATCTATAGGGACTGTGGCTCTTGTTGAGGAATGGAAGAAAAAGTTGGCAAAAAGTGCTTACTTCTTGGCTAGATTTGGCTATTAGGTTGGCTAACTCTAATGATGGTGGCATTTATGTTTAGAATTAGGCTGAACCATCAGGGGTTGTTGATGATAAGGCAAAGTAAGATCTGGATCCGTCATTAGTTGTATTGAAGAGGTTGGTTGCCAAAGGAATAAGGTGGAGGTTTCCTCCTAAAAGGAAGATGGGTTGCTTGGGTGTCAAGGTCGGTTATGTGTTCCGGGTGTGGGTTATCCAAAGAAGGGGATCATAAGCAAGGCCCATAACTCTCCTTATTTGGTGCACTCGAGATCTATAAGAGGTGTAAGGTTTGAGAGAAGTACATTGGTCGCATGGTATGAGGAAGGATGTAGTCAAGTTTGTATTCGAATTATCTAATTGTCAACAAATGAAGGTAGAACACCAAAGACCCAGTGGTTTGACTCAAGATATTGAAATATCTACTTAGAAGTGGGAAGAGGTGAACATATATTTTGTAGTTGGGTTGTCTCGGACCCGGAAGCAATTGGATTCAATTTGGAATATTATTGACCGGATGACTAGGTCGGCTCACTTCTTATTAGGTGAGACTACTCTCAAGGTTGAAGACATTATTGAGCTAAGTAATTTGCAGTTGATTAGACTTGATGGTATGCCTACTTTTATTATGTTGAATTGTGGTACCCAACATACTTCTCACTTTTTGAAATTCATCTCAATAGGGGGGGGGGAAGGGGGCTTGGCCCTAAGTTGAAGTTTAGTACATATTGCTTTTCATCGTCAATCCGTTGGGCAAATCAAGAGGAAATTTCTTTATTCATTTGATTTTTTGTGTGTCTAAGTTGAGGAAGTTAGTTGGTGATACTACTGCTATTATTCTTTTTCAAGGAGTTGACATTGAGAATGACTTGTTTTATGAGGAAGTTTCGATTGGATACTGGATGGGCAAGTGGAAAGGCTTCGCAACGAGGATCAATACACTGGAAGGGCTACATGGAAAGTGGAACCAAGGGAGATGCAATGATACCTCTATGCTTTCTAATATACTCAAGCCTATGATATTAAGTTCTTCCCATTCTCAATGGTCCTAATACCTTCACTCTTGAGCCTTATATCATGATATGCATACATGAGCACGAAAATGATTTATTTCCATGATACTCAAAATGATTTGAATATAATTTGATATGAGTCTTAATGACGCCATGAGTTTCAAATGATAAATTATGCATTGTACCTTGTGATTGGAAGTTTCATGTTCTAATTCAAGACTTTCAAGTCTTGTTCTTCCACATTCAATGACAAATGTTCCCAAGTGGGAAATGATGTTAGGACTCGAACTTTTGTATAGCTATAATGACGTTTGAGATTCGATTTAGAAACATTTTGGGCCAAGGTGACACCTTATGGAACATCCAAGATTGATCTAAGTTCACTTTCAAGATGTAACGACCCCAAAAATTGCCCGACAATGTGCCTTGAAAGTGCTCGGAATCATAATTTTCATGTATCTCAAAATCCGTGTATGATATTGAAAATTCAACTTTATATTCTTGATCAGGGGGTTAGTTTGAGTGGGAGGTAGGTCTAACCCCAATTTTGAGCAATCGAATCACAATTTCAAATTTCAAAAATTTCAATTTCCAGAATCGGTCTGCGATAGTGCTGCGACGCGCAGCTGTCGCGGATATGTGTAAACTTGGTCTCCACAATAAGTCCGTGTCGCGGACCTATGTAAATTCTGCACAGTTATTTTTCTTGTGATCTAAGACTTTTGTGTCTTGGGCCTAACTGTTCCCAAACGTAAAAATACTGATACTTAGCCATTTTTCACCATCATATCATTCTAATCATTTCCCAATACTCATTTAACTACTTAACCAAATATTTTACTCCTAAGTTTAAGTACCAAGACCCTCTCTGGATCTAAGGATTTCCTTTCAATCTTCAAGTCTCCATCTTCAATCTACATCAAGTTCCTCTCCAAATCTAAGGTATCTGGTTTTCTTTCATAGGTTCCTTTCACACATGATGCCCAAGTATCATTTTATTCTAATTTACATCAATTAAAGATGATTTACTCATGGGTCTTATTTATTATGAAAATCACTGGACAGTATGTTGGGGTTTATGAAATTGTGATTGTTTTGCTATGTTTTGAGCTGTAAAACCACTAATATTGTAAGATTTGATGAAGGGTTTTGATGTATATTGCTTGAGGGTGTCACCAAGAATCTATTGAAGGTTTTATATTAAATTTTCTAGCATGACTCCAATATTGAATTGCATGGTTTTACACTCGCACTATACACCCTCTAAGTATTTGATAAAATGTCTGGTTATAGCATCTTAAGTAATTGAAGGTCCAATGCATGTCTTATGGATTGAATGACTATATGATAATGATATCATATGATGAAATGTATATGAGGACTATATGATAATGAAGTGAATGTATGCATATGGTATTCTCTATATAGTGTTGGAATGTGACCATGCCCTACTCGAGGGTTGCACACCGGGTAACCTCGTCAAGAGATTCGTACCTTTATAACATATCAGGGGGTTTGTACTCCCACACCACTAGTGGTAAGGTGTGACTATCCATCAACCTTGTTGGCGGTTTGTACCCATCAACCTATCGGGGGTATGTACTCTGGCACTACGTATGGTAGGGTGCAATGATCAACCAACCTATAAATGAGGTTTGTCCCACAATCACCAAGGGTTTTAGGGTGTGAGGATCCACCAATAGTTTAATGGTCTCTTCTTATACATATGTTATGTTCTATATAAGCCTGTTTTACTTCAAGTATCATTCATACATGTCACATTGTTAGTATGTTATTCATTGCCTATGGTTATGCATTTTGTTTGTGTTGTCTATCTGTTGTTGCATTGCATCCTACATACTTAGTACATTCAAATGCATTGACACATACTCTATGCCTAGATGATGTCACCATATAGGAACCGGAGCACCAATTGATCATCTTCCTCCTCCACGTGGCTAGTTTAATTGTCCTACAAGCTTGTTAGTGAGTCCTCCACTTTGGGGATGTTGCTTATGAACTCTTGCTATGTATTAATACTACCTTTGTTTTGGTTATGTATTGACTATGAGGTGCTCTTATCTATATAGTGGAAGTTTTAATAGATATGTTATATATCTATGTTATGAATCTTGACTCTCTTGTTTCTTGATGTTATGATATGAAGGTTTATCCTTATTCCTAATGTAACAACCCCAAAAAGTGCCCAAAAATGTGCCTAAGAATATCTAGAATTTTAATTTTCATATATCTCAAAATTCATTCGTTATTTCAAAAATCTAACTTCTGATTCTTTTTCAAGGGGTCCAACTTAGGTGGAAAACGGTCTGACCATGATATTAGAGTGATTAAATCGAATTATGAAATGTCACCAGGTGTGATTTCCAGTGAGGAAATTACATCCCCTCCACGATGCGGAAATCGCGTCCCCTCCGCAATGCGGAGAAGTTATTTGGAACACTGTTTTTTCATGCCTTTGTCCAAGACTTTATGTCTTGGGCGTAAATGTTCCCATACATGTTTTTACCTATACTTAGCCAAAATTTACCCTTATATCATCCTAAACATTTCCCAACACTCCCCAAAACACTTAGTCATATTTTCACTCCCCAAACTCAAGTACCAAACCCTCATCCCAAACTAAGGTTATTCTTCAAGGTTCCATATCAAGCTTCAAGTCTCCATCTCCAATCTTCACGAAGTTCATCTCCAAGCTAAGGTATGTGGGTATCTTTCATGGGTTCCTTTCACCCATGATACCCAAGTCCCCTTTTACATAAATTGCATGATTTAAAGTTGACTTACAAATAGATTCTGATAATTATTAAATTCACTGCACAGTATGTTAAAGCATGTACAGTTGTGACTGTTTTGCCATGTCTTGAGCTATAAATCCTTGGTCTATTGCAATATTTGAGAAGGAGCTTTGATGTATATGTCATAAGGGTGTTGCAAGGTGTTGACTGATGGTTTTACAATAGATTTCCTTGCATGGTTTTATACTACTATTTCACACCCTCTAAGTGTTGGATAAAATATCCGGATATGGTTTCTTGAGTAGTTGAAGTTCCAAATATGAGAAATGATATGAATGACTATATGATGATGAAATATGCCTATATATATGATATACTCTATATAAAGTGTTGCATTAGACTATACCTGATCCGGGGGGACAAGAGCCTGGGCAACCATGTTGGGGTTTATACTATCAACCATGCAAGGGGTTTATACTTCATTATCTTGTTTGTAAGGTGTTATTACCATCACCCATGTGAGGGGTTTATACTACACAACCACCAAGGGGTTTATACCTTGAATAGCTATCATGGTCTCTTCTACACATATGATGTCCTACAAGAGCATGAGTTATTAAAACATGTTTTACTTAAGCACTGATCATACATGTCATATTGTATATTATGCCTATTGCTTAATAATATGTATTTTGATTATGGCAACTATCTATTATTGCATTGCATCCTGCATACTTAGTACATTCAAATGTACTAACACATACTCTATGCCTACATGATATCACTATGTAGGAACCGGTACCTATGTTGATCATCCTCCTCCATGTGGATAGTTCAATGCTATTCAAACTAGTTGGTGAGTCCTCCACTTTGGGGACCTAGTTTATGTTGCTTCTATTGTGCATTGAGACACTATACTTTATTGCCTATTTTGTTTGTGAAGGTGAGCCCGGTTACTTTGTCTTGATCCCCGCTTTTATCTATGTATTAGAGGTGTTTGTTGGAAATGCTATGTATCTATGATATGAACCTTAACTCTTGTACCTTGATTAAAATGTTGTGCAAGCTTTCCCCTTAGACCCATTGCTCGTATTTCTACTCTTTTATATCATTAAATGCTTTCGCGACCAATGATGTGTAATGAAATGTTAAGGGGCTTGTTTAGGATCCTTTGGGCTCCCCATTCGCCATGTCACATCTAGGACCTATTTTGGGTCATAACAAACTTGGTACACTAGGTTGATAGATCCTCAGAGTCCAACACACCGCGTCGATTAGGATATGTCCCACATCTTCATAATCCATGTCCTTCGATAGAGTTATATCCTTAGGGTTTATTGCTAACCCCTAACCGTTACATTTCAGGATATGTCTCAAGATACTCAGGATAATGATAAGATGAATGCAAAGATTTGTGATGCTCTATGGAAAGTGGCCAAAGTGGCGGCGGAATTGGAAACTCACCTCGAACAACAAGTGGGTGCTTCCGGGACTTCAATTGGTAAGAGGAGAGATAGTGAGGCAAAGAGGGCCCATGTTATGGGAAAGTTCCAAGGTCTGAAGGATAGAGGTGATGTTATGTGTCTGACATGTGCTAAGGCTCATAGGGATCCATGTTTCAAGGGCACTAATGCTTGTTTTGATTGCGGTGAAGTGGGACATAAGAGGAGGGATTGCCTCAAAAATGCAATAAGAGTAAGTATGGTGAAGGGATGACTCATCTTAGATTCCCAAGATGTGGGAGGACTTATAGTGGCACAAGTTAGAGGAACACAAGTGTATGCTTTGGGTGTGGTGAGATAGGCCATAGAATTCCGATTTGCCCATATGTTCAACCTTAGATCAAGTTGGTCATGTTCGTAAAGTGACTCGAGGAGGGGATGAGATGTCTGATGCCATTATCGGTAAGTTGAAGTTTTCTTAGCTTTGTTGAGCATGTAAAGTTTGGCCTGGTGTGCCACTATTTCTTCTCTATTCTTTTGGTTGCTAGTGAGGCTTCTCATGTTCCCAAGGTGTTGTGTGGGTCTTTGGTGTCTATCCTTTTGTTGGGTATATTATCGTTAGGAGGTTCATAGGTGTTGATCGGGTTTGTATTACATTAGGTCTTGCTTTATGGTTTGGTGGAGTGGCATGGTGGATTTGAATGTCATTATAGGGATAGAATGGGTACATGCATATAGTGTCTTCATGGATGGTAGGACCCAAAGAGATAGATCCTGAATCCCTAATGAATCCATCTTGAATTGGGAGGTTGTCAAGTGGTAGCAAAAGAGGTAGGTTCATTTCTTGTCTTAGGGTACAATTAGGTATGTAAAGGGTTGCATTTGTCATCTTGTAAGAATGGAGGTGTAAAACCTAAGTTTTTTTGTTATTGAGTCATTGGTGGTGGTAGATGAGGGCTTGAATATCCCTTTCTGATATATCAAAATTTGGGCAGTGTCTTATAGTTTGACTAGTGCGTCGATTATGCCTACAAGTCTCTTGAATAGGATCTTTTAGCCCTTACTATAATAGGCTTATGGTGGTTTTGGTAATGATATGATGGTTTGTGTTCCCTAATGAGGTAGTGCATGTGAGTCTTTTGAGGGTAGTATAACAAAGTTTAAGGAAGAAGGTTGGATTTTAAATAGGAGGAATGGAGATTTTTGTTGTAAGAGGTTGCCTTCCTATGTCGTGTGATGCCATGTGATGGTATTAAGGTGAACCCTAGTAAGACTAAGGTGATTAAAGATTAGCCTAGACCTCAAATTCCTTGGGTTAGGAGCTTCATGGGTTTAGCGGGCTATTATCGGAGTTTGTGAATAAGCTCTCTTCTATTATTTCCCCTATGACATAGTTGAGCCTATGTAAGGCCAATGTGGTGACCGACGTTTTGAGTGGTGATTTGATATGTCCAGGAGTTGATATTTCTTATGTTATTCCTTGGTGCTAGTAGGATTCATGTGTATGAGGGTTGATCCTTGATCCTTTCAAATCGAGGAGACCCAAAACTATTTTCAAGAAAACCTACATGGATTTTGCTTACTTTATTTTGGAATTTGAATATTATGATTCCTAAAATTCTGTTGATGCAAGGGAGTGTTTATTTTATGATTTTAATGTGATTTAAGCCATTATGTAACGATTTACTTTGGGTTTATGAAATTATAAGCATGCATGTCCCCTTTTTGAATTATTTATGCATGAGAGATTACACTATAGATTTAAATATGGAATTAATTGTGTTTTCACTTCAATTTCATATTATAAATATTGATTTTAGATTGAGTCTAAATTACTCATGTCATTCTCTCATTGATCATAGCATATGCATTCATGTACATGGATTATTTTGAGAAACTATGTTATGGGCTAAGCCCAATTTTGTTTTATGCTATGAATTTGACAAAATATTGGTTATAATAGTATTTGGGGTGCTTGCATCATTTTGTGTATGAATGGGCTCTTCATATGCATGATTATTATGACTATGAAAATATGATTTTGGCATTAGAGCCTAAGTATGAAATATTATTAATGGTGTTTAGCTTTTAAGCCCAATTGTGCATTGAAATGATTTGGAAAGAAATTGACTATTGCCTCTTTGAAAGTATGAATAAGTATGTTATAAGTATTCTTGTGGGGGGTCTATAATTAATGCCCTATGTTCTTTTTGCATAGAGCCTTGTCTTGTGGTCTTAGTTGAACTTAACTTGATGGGTTGGAGATCTTGTGGTAGTTTGGGCTACTTGCATCGCATGCTTCCAATTAGTGCAGAGCCTGTAAGGCTGTAGTATGATGTTAAGGATGGTCAATTTATTTGGTCAACTACAATGGGGTAGTCACTTCCCTAAGTTTGATTTGAGGTTCGGGTTTTGTTCTCAAGTGTGGGGGAGGGTAGGTGATATCCCTAAGTTCCCTTTTGAACTATGAATGAGCATTTTTATTATTAGTGGAGTTGTTAGGTGGGCCTGTGCACCGGTGGTGTTGTGGGTTTCTTGAATAGGGTCTTAAAACCCTACCTTGATATGTTTTTGTGGTCTCTAGTTATGAGGTATTGATTTGTTTAGAGCTTGTGAATCATTAGGGGGTAGTGCTGCAAGTCTTGGAGGATGAGATATTGTTTGCTAAATATGATAGCTCTGCATTATGGATAGCAAGAAGGTGGTTAGGGTTCTTCAAGAATTATGAAATCAGTGTGCATTATTTTTTCTCGGTAAGGCTAATGTTGCGGTCAGTGCTCTAGGTAGCATAGCATATGTTGTTGATGGTGGCAAGGAAGATACTAGTGGGGTCCATCAGTTGGTTAGATTGGAAGTTAGGTTGAGGGAAGTTGAGCATAGTGGTGTAGCCGTCTTGATGGTTCCAAATCTTCTTGGGTAAAGAGGTCTAGATTAGGGAAGGCCTTGATTCCACCTTATTTGAGTCGGAAGTTTTGGGTGAGAGAATGATAGAGTGGAAGTTGTATCCCAAGGGGAAGATGGTGGTTATGGTACCAATTGAGTTAGGTGTATTAAAGGTTGAAAATCAAGTTGACGAATGTGAGTCCTTATAAGAGTGTGGAGGGAGGTTGGTAAAGTTGCATAAGTTCAGGGATATGCCTATGGATGTAGATATTATTCATAAGGTTCTCCATGCTTTTATATGGATGGGATGTGTTGGTGACTCTAGTGCTATAGCATTCTTTGAGATTATAGGTGATGTAGAGTATAAGTTGACTTTGAAGAAGGTCCCAGTGGAGGTGTCGGATGGAGGAATGGAGAAGTTGATTAATGAGGATGTGGTGTTCATTAAGGGGTCTTAAAAGGATCATCAAGTCCAAGGTGTCTCCAAGGTAGCCAAAGTAGTCTTTTGGGAGCGATATTTGTACCCCACTCACTCTAATCAAGCCTAAGATAATGACTAAGTTCTTCATGCGGTTCCAAGTTTTATGTTTCAGCCCCTACGTCAATTATATGCATTCATGTTTAAATTGGCAAGTTTATGATGATTTTACACTTATGTTGAGATTTTGAAAATGGTGTTTTACATGTTATGTTGCATTCTTGTTGGGGCTGATTTTTTCATGATCACTCTTGTCTTGTACGTCTCTTTTACATTTGGGGATGAATGTTCCCAAGGGGGAGGTATTGTAAAGACCCCAAAAAGTGCCTAAAAATGCGCCTTGGAATGCCCAGAATTTTAATTTTCATATAACTCAAAATCCATTCACTATTTTGAAAATCCACCTTTGGATTCTTGTTTAGGGGGGTCCAAGTTAGGGGCAAAAGGGTCTAACCTCAATTTTAGGGCGACTAAATCGAATTATGAAATGTTACCACGTGTGATTTCTAGTAAGGAAATCGTGTCCCCTCTGCGATGCGGAGAGGTGCTTTTTGGAACACTATTTTTCTTGCCTTGGTCCATGAGTGTAAGTCTAGGGAATAAAAGTTCCCATACATGTTTTTACCTATATTTTGTCAAATTTCACCCTTATATCATCCTAAATATTTCCCAATACTCCCCAAAACACTTAGTCATATTCTCACTCCCCAAACTCAAGTCCCAAACACTCATCCCAAGCTAAGGTTCTCCTTCAAGGTTCTTCTTCAAGCTTCAAGTCTCCATCTCCAATCTTCACCAAGTTAATCTCCAAGCTATGGTACGTGGATTTCTATCATGTGTTACTTTCATCCATGATATCCAAGCCTCTTTTTACATAAATTGCGTGATTTAAAGTAGATTACAAATGGATTTTGATCATTATGTTAAAGTTATGTACAATTGTGACTGTTTTGCCATGTTTTGAGCTATAAATCTTTGATCTATTGTAAGATTTAAGAAGGGGTTTTGATGTATATGTCATAAGGGTATTGCAAGGTTTGATTGATGGATTAAAATAGATTTTATTGCATGATTTCATCTCTAAATTGCATGGTTTTATACAACTATTTCACACCTTCTAAGCTTTTGATAAAGTGTTCGGATGTGGTTTCTTGAGTAGTTGATGGTCCAAAGCATAAGATATGATATGAATGACTATATGATGATGAAATGCACTTATATATTTTATATATGCTTTATAAAGTATTGCATTATACCATAGCCGATCCGGGTGGAACAAGAGCTCGGGTAACCATGTTTGGGATTTATACTCATCAACCATGCGAGGGGTTTATGCTTCGTCACCGTGTTGGTAAGGTGTGATTACCATCAGCCAAGTGAGGGGTCTATACCACACAACCACCAAGGGGTTTATACCTTGAATAGCTAGCTTGGTCTCTTCTACACATATCATATCCTATATGAGAATGTGTTACAAAAATATGTTTTACTTAAGCATTGATCATATATGGCATATTGTATATTATGCCTATTAATAATATGCATTTTGATTATGATTCCTATCTATTATTTCATTACATCCTACATACTTAATACATCCAGACGTACTAATGCAGACTCTATGCCTACATGATGTCACCATGTAGGAACCGGTGCCCAAGTTGATCCTCCTCCTCCAAGTGGCTAGTTCGTTGCTATTAAAGCTATTTGGTGAGTATTCCACTTTGGGGACCTATTTTATGTTTCTTCTATTCTGTATTGAGATACTTTACTTTGATGCCTATTTTGCTTATGAGTGTGAGCCCGGTTACTTTGTCTTGGCCCTCGCTCTTATCTATGTATTAGGGGTGGTTATTGGACATGTTATGTATCGATTATATGAACCTTGACTCTTATCCCTTGATTACGATGTTATGAAAGCTTTACACTTAGTCTTATTGCCCCTATTTCTACTCTTTTATGTCATTTAAATGTTTCTGTGATAAATGATGTGTAAAAACAAGTTAATAGGCTTGTTTGGGGACTCTTTGGGCTCCCATTCGCCGTGTCACGTCTAGGCCCTATTTTGGGTCGTGACACCTAACCCTCTTGTTTTTGCTAATTTATCATTGTCATTTTAATTGCTTCCATAACCAAGGATGTGTAATGATATGTTATGAGGCTTGTTTGGGGTTCCTTCAGGTTTACCATTCGCCAGTCACATCTAGTCCCTAGGCTTGGGTCATGACAACGATGGTATCAGATCACTAGGTTCTGAGATCCTCGGAGTCTAACACACATCGTTGATTAGAGTCTTATTCATGGTTGTGTTGTGCACCACAACTATGAGTAGGAAGCTATGAGACATTTTAGGAATTGTTTCCCTTCTTCCTGTTCTAATTTGTGCTATAGAGTTGAAGTAAGCTTTCCTCCCCTAACATTTTTTCCTTGCTATACTAGATCATGCCTAACACGAGAGGGAGAATAGCCTGCACCCTCGAGGAGCAATCGGTCAATGGAGAGTTTAGGGATGCTCTCACCTAGCTTGCACAAGTGGTGGCCGATCAAGCCAATCAAGGGGCCCAAGACCCTCATGCTCCTACACCGGCCTCTCAGGTGAGAGACTTCATGAGAAAGAATCCCCCAGAATTCCATGGGTCAAATGTGAGTGAGGACTCTTATGAATCCATTGATGAGGTTTACAAGATTTTGTCTATTAAGGATGTGAGGCCGTAGGATAAGGCGGAGTTGGTGGCTTACAAACTCAAAGGTAGCACAAGTATGGTACAATCAATGGAAGGAGGAAAAGGTAGTCAACTATGTGGTGCTTTGTCAAGAGTTCAAGGTGGCCTTCCTTAATCAACTCTTCCCCCTTGAACTTATGGAACCGAAGTTGGCAAAATTTATGAATTTGAGACAAGGTTCCTTGAGTGTGAGGGAGTATGCCCTCAACTTCAACTGACCTTCAAAATATTATCCATATTTGGTGGCTGACTCAAGATCTAGGATGAGTAAATTTATGATGGGTGTGTCCGACTTGGTTAGTGAGGAGTGTCGGTCCGGTATGATGATTAGTGACATGGACTTTTCATGTTGGATGACCTATGTCGAGCAAATAGAAGGTGAGAAATTGAGGAAGAGGAGAGGTCATGAGGCTAACAGAGCCCATTTTGAGGGTAAGTTCCAAAAGGGTGGTCGGATCCACCAAAGCCAAGGGTCCTCTCATGCTTCTAATAGGGGATTCGCCAGTGACTTAACAAGGACCCAAGGTCTTGGTATTATAGCTTCTAATGAGGTGTGGCAAAGGTCATAGGGGCCCATGCTTGAGAGATACTAATGCATGCTTTGTTATGGAAAGTGGGTCACAAAAAGGTGGATTTCCCTCGAAATCGCAAGAAAAAAGAAAGAGGTTCGTCCACAAGGTGATAATACGCTTCCCTTGTGGAAAGGTGGTTGACATGATGGTTCCCAAGGCACAATCGATTTTATACTTTGCATGCGAGGCAAGGGGTGGATGAGGTCCCTGATATTGTTACCGGTATGTTGAAAATCTTTGAATTCGATGTATACGCATTGATTAATCCAGGTGCCACTCTTTCTTTTGTTACCTCCTTTTCTTCCTAAAGTTCCATGTTGACCCCGAGTTATTGCATGAGTCATATGAGGTGTCTACTCCTATTGCTGCATCTATTGTTGCTAAAAAAGTTTATAGAGGTTGTCGTACTTGCATCTTGCATATAATATTATCTTGTGATCTTGTTGAGTTGGACATGGTTGACTTTGATATGATTATTGGGATGGATAGGTTGCATGCATACTTTGCTATTGATTGTAGAACCTGCAGTGTCAAATTCCATTTCCCTAATGAACCCGTCCTTGAGTGGGAGAGTCAAGATTTGGTGGTCAAGGGTAGATTTATCTTTGGCATTAAAGCCCGTAAGTTGATCTCTAAGGGGTATCTTTATCATCATATGAGGGTTAGGGATGTAGATTCTAAATCCCTTACCATAGAGTCAGTTCCATTTGTAAATGAGTTTCTTGATGTCTTCCCAAATGACCTTCCCGATGTTCCTCCTGAAGGGAAATAGATTTTGGCATAGACCTCCTCCCCGATACTGAACCCATTTCTATTGCCCATTACCATGTGGCCCCGATAGAGTTGAAGGAGTTGAAGGAGAAATTGAAGAACTTGTTAGAGAAGGGGTTCATTAGGCCTAGCCAATCACCATGGGGTGCGCTGGTGTTGTTTGTGAAAAAGAAGATGGGTCCCTTAGGATGTGTATTGACTATCGAGAACTCAACAGGGTCACCATCAAGAATATATATCTTGTTCCGAGAATTGATAACTTGTTTGACCAATTGCAAGGGAGCCATTTCTCTAAGATTGATCTTCAGTCTGGATATCATCAAGTGAATGAGAGGGAGCGTGATATTCCCAAGATGGCCTTCCGGACTAGATATGGGCACTATAAGTGTGTTGTGATGTCTTTTGGGTTGAACAATGCACTGACCATCTTCATGAACATTATGAATAGGGTCTTCAAACCCTACCTTGATTCTTTTGTTATGGTATTCATTGATGATATTTTGATCTGTTCTCGTGGTGAGGAGGAGTACAGGGCTCATTTGAGGGTTGTGTTGCAAAGATTGAGAGAAGAGAAATTGTATGCAAAATATGAAAAGTGAGAATTTTGGTTGAGGGAGGTTGCCTTCCTAGGACAAGTGGTGTCAGGGGATGGTGTCAAAGTGGGTCCTTAGAAGGCCGATGTGATTCGAAACTGGCCTAGAATATTGACCTCGTCAGACATTAGGAGCTTCTTGGGCTTAGCTAGCTATTATCGGAGGTTCGTGAATGGGATGTCTTCTATTGCATCCCCTATGAGAAAATTTACTCAAAAAAGACTAAGTTTGTGTGGACCAATGAATGTGAGAGTACCTTCAAAACCTTGAAAGATAAGCTTGTGTCCTCTCCTATATTATCACTACCGGATCGACTTGATGGATTTATGGTTATTATGATGCTTCTAGAGTTGGTTTGGGTTGTGTCGTAATGCAAAATGAAAAGGTGATAGCCTATGCTTTAAGGCAACTCAAAATGAATTAAAAAGCCTATCCTAGCCATGATCTTGAATTGGCCGCAGTAGTATTTGCTTTGAAATTATGGTGATATTACTTGTATGGAGTGCATGTTGGTGTGTTTACCGATCATAAAAGCCTCCAACATGTCTTCACACAAAAAGATCTTAACATGAGGCAAAGGAGGTGGCTAGAACTTCTTAAAGATCATGATATGAGTATGCATTATCATCTGGGTAAGGCAAATGTGGTGGCGGATACCTTGAATAGGGTGTCCAAGGGTAGCCTAGCTCATATTGATAGTGGTGAGAAAGAGATGCATAGGGAAGTGCATCAGTTGGCTAGACTGAGGGTTAGATTGGAGGAGGTCGGTAGTGGTGATGTTGTTGTTGTGGATAGCTCTAGGGCTTCTCTGGTTGATGGGGTGATGGCAAAACAAGATCTTGATCCCTCCTTGTTACAGTTGAAGGCCTTGGTGAAAGAGAGCAAGGTGGAGGTTTTCCACAAAGGGGGAGATAGTGTCCTTAGGTACCAAGGTATGTTATGTACATCGTGTGTTGATGGACTGATAGAAAGGATCCTTGATGGGGCTCATAACTCATCTTATTTTTTCCACCTCGGTTCCACCAAAATGTATAGGTATTTGAGAAAGGTGTATTGGTGGGAAGGCATGAAAAAGGACCTTGCCAAATTCATTTCCGGTTGTCATAGTTATAAACAAGTCAAACCCAAGCATCAAAGATGGGTGGCCTAACCCAAGACATAGAGATTCATACTTAGAAGTGGGAGGTAATTAATATGGATTTTGTGGTTGGGTTGCCCAAGTCTAGAAAAGGTTTTGATTCCATTTGGGTTGTGGTTGATAAGATGACAAAATCAGCTCATTTCCTACATATTAAGACCACATATGGGGCTGAAGATTATGCGAGGTTATACATTCATGACTTGTGAGATTGCATGGGATTCCTATATCTATCATATAGGAGCGTGGAGTTCAATTTACTTCACATTTTTGGAGATGTTTCCAAAAGGGTCTTGGTACTAGCGTTAAGCTTTCTACGGCCTTCCACCCTCAAATGGATGGCAAAGCCGAAAGGACCATCCAAATTGTTGAGGATATTCTTCGATCTTGTTTGTTGGAGATTAAAGGTAGTGGGGATGATCATCTTCTGTTGAATGAGTTTGCCTACAACAATAGCTATCATTCTAGCATCGATATGGCTCCTTTTGATGCTCTCTATGGTATACATTATAGATCATTGGTGGGGTGGTTTGAGGTTGGTGAAGTGGTCTTGTTAGGACCAGATTTGGTTATGGAAGCTCTTGGGAAGGTTGTGATGATTAGATAAAGTTTGAAGACCACCCAAAGTCACCAAAATTCCTATTCCGATGTGAGGAAGAGGGATCTTGAATTCCAAATTGATGATTAGGTCAATTTGAAGGTGTCAAATGTAGCCCATTTTGGTAAGAAGTGAAAGTTGAGACCAAGATATGTAGGTTCTTATAGGTTGATGAGAAGGGATGAGAAGGGTTGGCAATGTAGCTTATGAGTTGGAATTTCCTAGGGAAATGGATTTGGTTCATCCAGTGTTTCATGTGTCTATGTTGAGAAAACGTGTAGGTGATTCGAATGCTATTATGCCTCATGATGTTATGGGTGTAGTTGAAGACAATACGGCATATGAAGTGGTTTCAGTAATGACTTTGGATAGATAAATGAAGAGGTTGAGAAACAAAGAGGTGGCTTCCGTTGAGGTCCTTTATAGAAATCAAAAAGTGGAAAGTGCTACTTGGAAGGCCGAAGCAGACATAAAAAAATGATATTCTTAACTTTTCCACTCCACTCAAGCCTAAGGTATTAATCCAAGTCCTTTATATGATCTCAAGTCTTAAGTTCCACCCTCATGTCATTGCATATGTTCACATTTAAATTGACATGTACTCCATGATTTTACACTTATGATAATATTTGTGAAATGATGTTTAAGTGCATTGTTGCATCTCTATGTGGGCAGAAATTGTCACTTTTTTGTCCCTTGTATACGTCTCTTTGACATTTGAGAACGAATGTTCCCAAGTGGAAGAATTGTAACGACCCAAAAAAGTGCCTGAAAATATGCCTCGAAAGTTCCCTGAAATCGTAATTTCCATATATCTCAAAATCTGTGCATGATATTAAAAATTCAACTTCATATTCTTGATCATGGGGTAATTTTGAGTGGGAAATGGGTCTAACCCCAATTTTAGAGCAATAATCAAACCACAATTTCAAATTTCCAGAATCAGTATGCGACAATGTTGCAACATGAAGCTGTCGCGAACATGTGTAAACTTGGTCTCTGTGACAGGTTTGAGATGTGAACGTATGTAAATTCTGCCCAGTTATTTTTCTTGCAGTTCAAGACTTTTGAATCATGGACCCAACTGTTCCCAAACGTGAAAATACCTATATTTAGCCATTTTTCAACCCTGTATCATTCTAAACATTTCCCAATACTCATTCAAACACTTAACCATGTATTTTACTCCTAAATTCATATCTAAAGACCCTCTCTAGATCTAAGGATTTCCTCTTAAGCTTCAAGTCTCCATCTTTAATCTTCATCAAGTTCCTCTCCAAAGCTAAGGTCTGTGGGTTTCTTTTATCGGTTCCTTTCACCCATGATGCCCATGTCTCCTTTTACCCTAATTTTCAGGATTTAAAGATGATTTACTCATGGGTCTTATTTAATATGCAAATCACTGTACACTATGTTGGGGTTTTTGAAATTGTGATTGTTTTGCTATGTTTTGAGCTATGAAACCAAGGTCTATTGTAAGATCTGATAAAGGGTTTTGATACATATTTCTTGAGAGTGCTACCAAGTATCTATTAAAGGTTTTATATAGAATTTTATAGCATGATTCCACTCTTGAATTGCATGGTTTTACACTAGCACTGCACACCCTCTATGTGTTTGCTAAAATGTTCGGTTATTGCTTCTTGAGAAATTGATGGTCCAATGCATGTCTAATAAATTGAATGATTACATGATAATGAGATGATGATGATCATATAATGATGGAATGATGATGAAATGTATATGAGTACTATATGATGATGAAGTGAATGTTTGTGTATGGTATTCTCTGTAGTGTTGGAATGTGACCATGCCCTACTCGAGGATTGCGCACCAGCTAAACTTGTCAAGGGGTTCGTACCTTGATAACCTATTTGGGGGTTTGTACTCTGGTACCATGGGTGGTGGGGTGTGACTATGCATCAACCTTATTGAGGGTTTGTACCCATCAACATACCGGGGGATTTGTACTCCGGCACCACAGATGGTGCGGTGTGACGATCTACAAACCTATCAAGGGATTTGTACTCCGGCACCACGGGTGGTAGGTTGCGATGATCCACTAACCTATTCATCGGTTTTGTACCTCAATCACTAAGGGTGGTAGGGTGTGACAATCCACCAATAGTTTAATGGTCTCTTCTACAAAAGCATGTTTTACTTCAAGTATCATTCATACATCTCATATTATTAAAAAGCTATTCATTGCCTATGATTATGCATTTTGTCTACATTGCTTATCTCTTTTGCCATTGCATCCTACATACTTAGTACATTCAAACGTACTAACACATACTCTATGCCTATATGATATTACTATGTAGGAACTGGAGCATCGATTGATCATCCTCCTCATCCATGTGGCTAGTTTAATTGTCCTACAAGCTTGTTGGTGAGTCCTCCACTTCAGGCGCGTTGCTTATAAGCTCTTGCTATGTATTAAGACTTTCTTTCTTTTGGTTATCTATGAACTATGAGGGTGAGCTCAGTTGCTTGCCTTGATCCCCGCTCTTATATATGTAGTAGAGGTGTTGTTGGACATGTAATGTATCTATGTTATGAGTCTTGACTCTATTGTTTCTTGATGTTATATAAATGCTTCTCCTTTGTCTCAATCCCCTTGTTTATACTTATTTCTCATTCTCATTTTAATTGGTTCTGCGACCAAGGATGTGTAATGATATACTATGAGGCTTGTATGGGTTCTTTCAGGTTCCCCATTCGCTAGCCACATCTAGGTCCTAGGCTTGGGTCATGACACAAGACTTCCACTGAAGCCTATTTATGTTGTTTAAGGCCATCATGGGTTTCCTACATCAAGTCAAGTTCAAGGGAATTTCATTGGCTAAGTGTTTTACAAGTGTCGATAGAAGGGTCAACTTTGAATGGGCATATCTTTTAGCACAAAATAAAATGGGTGTCCTACCACCTATCAAATTAAAGTGATTTGAATTAGCTTTCCAATACACTTGGTTTCACCTCATTTTGAGTTCAAATGAAGACCTTATATCCATTTTTGTATGACCCTCATGTGCAGTTTGCCACATGGGCAATTAAACAGGAATGAGGCTTTAAAAGAACCATGGGAATGGCCTCGGGCCTGAAACATCCATTTTTGGCCTATGTATTGGGGTACAACTAGTGGTACTATTTGTATGGCCTTCAAGGATGCAGAAAATAGTAAGTGTCGTTCAATCTTGGTGAGGAGAAATGATTTTTGCAGCCAAGTATGGCCAAGTGTGGTACCATGGCTCACCACATGAGCCATGGTGGGGGTTTCGAGTCGTCTAGGCTAATGTGGGGTCATCAAGGTTGGTGTGGGGAGTTTTTGGCTAAGGTTGATGCCACGCCCAGCCCCACGAAACTTTATGAGGCTCATGGGTCGTTTACCCAACCGTGGGACTCACCTTGGTGTTAAAAATTTCTAAATATTGAGCCAACTTCCAACTTACAAAAATTTTTATAAGTGTGGCTTCATGGGCAAGTTCACGGACCGTGTAATGCCACACGGCCCGTGAAGCTGTCAGTGAAGTGACTTCAACCATAATTTCTATCCGATTCATTAATGGCATTTTCATAAATTTGGTTATTTCTATTAGTGCTATGGGAAGTCCTATGTTATTCAATAGTCATCTAAAGATCTTAAACTTATTTCAAATATTTAAAATCACTCTTCATATTTTAAAACCCTCTCAAAAGCTTTCCACAAAAAACCTCTTGGAAATTTCAACATTTGAGCTAGGGAACTCAAGTCTTCTTCAAATTCTTTAGGGTTCTTCATCTTGGTGAAGGTATATGGGTTTGATCCTTGATTACCTTCCAATCAAGGATACCAAAACCACTTTCAAGAAATTTTACGAATTTTTAGTTTACTTTAAATCGGGATTTTGAATATTATGATTCCTAAAATTCTATTAATCCATGAGTATGTTTATTTGATGATTTTAAAGTGAGTTAAACAAGTATATGAGGATTTACTTTGGTTTTATGGAATTATAAGTATACATGTCCCCTTTAAGAGTTGTTTATGCATAGGTGATTATATTGTGATTTTTAAATGTGGGTTGTTTTCACTTGAATTTCATATTATATTATTGATTTTAGATGGAATCTTAATTACCCATATCATTCTCTCATTATTCATAGCATTCGCATTCATGTAAATGGATTATTATGGAAGTTATGAAGTGGGTTAAGCCCAATTTTGTTATATGATATGATTTTGATAAGATATTGGTTATGACAATATTGTGATCACATATCTGTCTATTCATTATAGCTCTTTGAGAATTTTGGGTGCTTGCACCATTTTGTATATGAATAGGTTGTTTCTATGCATGAACATTATGACTATGAAATTATGGTTTTGGCATTTGAGCCTAAGTATGAACTATTATGAAAGATGTTTGGCTTTTAAGCCTAATTTTGCATTGAAATGTTTTGGCAAAGACTTGTATCTCTTGAAAGTATGTATAATTATGTATACTATGAGTATTCTTGTGGGATGACAACTTAGCACCGATGGAAGGAGGGTTATCTCTCTTTCCTCATACTATGTGCCCTGCATAGGTTTCCTTTCCAAAATGGGAGGCATGTAAGGAGATGTCTCCGAAATGGGGTTGTTCATAAGGAGATGAAATGACACGATATGTTTTGATGAAAATCCTATTTTAAATGCGAGGCACTTAAGGAAGGTTTCTTCATGCGAAATGGGAGACACATAAGGTGAAGCATAGTTTACCCTTGGCAAGTAAATAACCTCTTTACCAATGAGGGGTAATCATCGGGATTCCGAGTAACAGCTCGCTTGGTCTTACTTATGTCGATTGAGGTCTCATCCTCACTATGTATATGAGCACCATTTGAGTCTCATGCATCATTAGTTTCATGACATCTTGCTATACTACAATTATTGTTATATAACTCCTTCTATATATATGCCCTTGTCATCTAACATTGATATGTTGGTTTTGGTAAGTTGCATTGCACCCCGCATACTTGGTACATTCAAATGTACTAATGCATACTTTTGACTACATGATATCACCATGTAGGTATTGGAGAATTACTTTCATACATAGTTTGATAGCTAGTTCGGATTTTCAGGCGCTGGTTGTGGTGAGTCTTATCTTCCAAGGACAAGTCACCATTCTTCTACCTTAAGTTGTTGTTTATTTTATCTATGTTTTGAGGGTGAGCCCGGAACATTTCATGGCCCCCATCCTATCATATAATTAGAGGCATTGTCGTACATCTTGTAGACTCTCATCAGATCCATATGTTATGTGTTGTATTTGATCCTTATGATTATGGTTATCCTTTGGCTAGGACTATTATGGATTAATTATGGAAATTATGATATATATGTATGTTTGATGTGGAAAGGTGGAAGATCCTAAGTCCCGAATTGCCCCTATAGCATGAGTCATACTTACCCACCCCTTAGTCATTATGTGCTACATGCTATGTGAATCCATACTAATCATCTTCCCTAAGATATCCCCATAGCGTGAGTCCTACTTTCCCATCCCTTAGAACTATATGTTTAATTTGAATGAGCTTTCGAACTGATGATGTGAATTTTTTTACTTTGAGGCTTGTGTGGGGACTCTCGAGTTCCCATTCGCCATATCACTCCTAGACTCCAGGTTCGGGTTGTGACCTCACTTAGTCTATGTTGGTTAAGGTCTCCTCCCACATATGTATGATATATTATGCAAGTTAAATGTTTTACATGCATGTTTTATTAAAATCATTGTTCATACATGTTATTGATATTATATCCATTCACTATATGTATGCATTTTGAATATTATGACTTATATATTTGTTGCATTGTATCCGGCATCCATAGTACATTCCATGTATTAATGCATACTCTACGCCTACATGATATCACCATGTAGGGACTGGAGCTCCCATCGATCATCCTCCTACACATGGCTAGTTCAGTTCTTTGAAGAAAGCTTTGTGAGTCCTCAACTCCGAGGACAATATCTATATTATTCATGCTATGCTGAGACTTGTTCTTTATGTCGGATAATTATTACCATGAGGGTGAGCCAAAGAAATTTCTTGGCGCCCGCTCCATTCTTAAGTAGAGGTGTTATTGAATACTATGGTTGTATATGCTTATGAGCTCGACTCTCCTTATGTTTCTATGTTTATGAAAGAATTCCCTTGGTCCCGCTTACCTTTTAATACTCGACTCTTATTATTTTTTTATTTTTCTTTTGCAACCAAAGATGTGTACAAGATATGCTAAGAGGCTTGTTTGGTTTGTCTCTGGACTTCCCATTCGCCCTGTCATGTCCAAGCCTTAGTCTTGGCTTGTGACAAGCATGGTATCAGAGTACTAGGTTGTTAATGGTCCTCGAAAATACAACACACCGCTTCAAGTAGAGTCTTATTCATGGTTGTGAAGCACGCCATAACTATGAATAGAAGGTTATGAGGCATTTTAGGAAATGTTCACTTCTTTGTGATTTATGTCATGCAACAGATCTAGGTCCTCTAAGGCTTATTTCTAATTCCTAACATTATGTTTCAGAAAAGGTCTCAAGCTATTCAGGGTGGTGGACAGTATGGCAACCATCCCTTGCTTTAGAATTAGCTCCTAACAATGACATATCGAATGATGAAATTCGCAATGCTCTATGGCTATTGGCCAAAGTTGTAATCGCTCAACTATATCAATAAGCAGGTGACCTCGAGAGTTCAAATGATAAAAGGAGGGAGAAAAAGGCTAAGAGGGCCCGAGTTGAGGGTGCTTTATCTTCTACTAGTCTATCTGTGCCAAAGTACAAAAAGGAAAGGCTCCCTATCGCCATTTGTCAAGGGTGTGGCAAGAAGCATCAAGAAAGTGTTTGGTCGATACTCAGGGTTGTTTCAACTATGACAGTGTTAAGCATAAGATAAGAGATTGTCATATTGCCTTTGTAGGGACTTATTCTACTATGGAATATTAAGAACACTGCCCCTAGTGATGATGTTCACACTCCAATAAGAAAGTGGTCGCTGTCACCAATTAACCTAACCGAAGGTTAGTGTTGAATCCATAGGGAATACAAGGTTTGATTGCAATGCTTCACTACCAATCATTTCAAGTATCTATAACTATAATCTCTAAAAAGAGAGGGGGTTGGATTTTGTGATTCAAGAACAAAAATAAACAGACACTATACTACGATGCGAGAAAACACTCAAGTTTAGGGACAACTTGGGAATTGTGTTCCCCATGGTTCGTTGACTCGATTAACCTAGACAATGTAACTACAATTAGAGATTCATATACAGGATAGTAACTTAGGTTCTTCCATCCCTCTTGGGAAGGTGAAGTTCGAATTTCACCATGGTGCTTGGTCGGCAACCATGGCGTGCTAACTAACCATTACCTATTGTCCTAATCAACCTACCCTTGGTCAAGTTTGGTTGATTAGATGATAACACATCAATCGAATCTTGTCATCTACTTCCCTTTTCCGATTCGTCATTACCATGGTCGAGATCGTGAAAGTAGGCGTGGTTTGGTATTGTCCACCACCAAACAACTGTTATAATGAAGGAAAATAGACAATGTATCCAAAACCCCAATCATAGAAATGCACAAACCTAGGTCATCTCAAGTCAACTACCCATGGTTCCCACAACCCCAAGTTCTGGGTACTTAGCTACTCATGGCTAAGGCAAAACCAACAAAAATGCAAATGCAAGACATTGTTGAGAATTTTACCAAAAGCAATGAATATTGAAGACACCACAACTTGCAAACCACAAGCTTTATAGATTGAAAATAAGTACAAAGCAAGATTTGCAATCCCCAAAAAGTGGGTTTTCCAAGAGAAAAGTGAAGAACTTTACTAAAACCCTAAAATATTCTTGAGAGAATATTGAAAGGCACATTCAATGTCTAAAAGCTAGAATCTCCAAATAAAACCTATCTTAAAGTATTTATAGTAGTTACAAGTTTAACCCTAAAAATTACATAGAAAATACAGCTGGCAACTGGTTAGCCTCACAGGTATGACTCATAAGGTGCCCTACGAGTCGTAATCGGGGTCTCGTATCTATTTCTCGGCATCTTTGACTCAACTGGTATGAGTCATTTCATAGGCTAGACTCCTATGCTCCTCTCTTAGTGTAGGCCTTCAGTTTTTTATCCAAAGTTTGGGCTCTCTATTTTTAGTACAAATTACTCCTATACTAGTTGTAGTGAGACCTATGAATCGTAGGATAGCCTCGTAGGTTTGACTTCCACTTAGCAGATTTCTAATTTTTTATCTCTGTTTCTTACTACGATAATACCCTACGACTCGTAGCTTGGGCTATGACTCGTAGGTGATCTCATATGTCGCATGCTTTAGATAAATCTATATTTTCCCTCTAAAATTGTGCTAACCTAACTTTTCTGCAAGAACAACACATAAAAACCATAAAAGTTGCATTAAGAGCTTACAAAATCCCTTGTTTTAGGCATCAAATATGTTGTATTTTGAAAGCACATCACCTAGTAGGATTAACAAGAGCAGAAAATCCATTGGATTTCTTAACAAAGTGTTTCCTTTTGATTATAGCTCGGTTTTCCTATAAACGTTGGTAAGAAAAGGAGTGGGTACTTTGAGAATATGCTTTCTAAGATTATTAGAAGGCTTAGCGTCTGGAAAAACAAGATTCTCTCCTGTAATCTCTTCCCATTTATACCTTTACAACACTTACTCTTCCTAAAGAAATCATCAAGCTCATCAAAAGACATTTTGCAAAATTCTTTTGGGGGTCAACCAACGAGAAGAATAAGTCTCACTGGAGCTCTTGGAAGAACTTTTGTTTTATTGAAGAAGAAGGGGGTTTGAGAGTGAGAATATGAATGATATTAATGCTAATATTGACCTTCAAAAATGGTGGAGATTCAACAACCAGATTCTCTTTGGGGAAAAATTAGTAAGCATAAATATTGCATCACTGCTCATCTAGTGTCGAAGGTGTCGTTATCTGGTGATTCCCACACATGGAAAACTCTTGCGATGTACAGAACGCAAGTGAGCACAACATGATTTGGAATATCCAAAAGCTTAATAACTTTATTCCTAACTCAATTGTACGACATATTACAGAAATGAAAATAGGTGTTGATACAAGGGAAGACTACATCTACTGGAATGCATCCGGTGATAGTCTTTAGTAACAAAAGTACTTAACTGAGCATGAAAAATCCCAAAGATCAAGATCCTTTGATTAATGATATTATATGCAGGAACGGAAACAGTAATCCACAAGACTGTCTATGCTGCAATATTTATTCTTTAGAGACCAACCAACATTTTTTTATAGATAGTGAACCAGCTCAAAGATTGTGGAGATTTTTTGGCTACCCATGCAGAATAGTGTTACATGCCAAACTATTGGCTTGCTAAAGTTATTAGGTGTTTTGATAACAAAGTGAATCAGGTTCAAGAGCATGAACGAGATGATAAAGGGTGTTATTTAAACATTCACAATAGGAAGTGAATATGATACAATGAACTAGGTTCATCGGGCAAAAGGCTAATAAAAGAAGAGAACAATAACAAGAAGAAGTCCTTATTTATGTCAACATACTTCTAAATAGGAAAAACAAGGACACTAGCTAGGAATAGCAATCCATGTAGAGCTCTGCCAGGATACGATATATACGGATCACTAAAATCCTAGAAAGGCAACTTTTGCATAAACAAAATATCAATTATCTAGCAACAAAGGCAAGGAGCGGTTACTTAGCAGTAGATCAAAAGAAAGAAGAATTAGAGTTTTTTCTTATTAGTTCATCTTAGAATTATTTTTTGGGGACAATTTTTTTAAGTGTAAAAGTGTTTTTGAGAGTGTTGTGATAAGAACTGGGTTTAGCTGCTTGGAGTGTAGAGTAAACGATCGGAGTTGATCATTAGAGCTTAGAAGTAAGTGAGTAATTACGGAGGTATAATCTGAACATTACTCTTTTAAGATAATGAAGTTGCTGAAATCCTACACATCGTGGGTAGTGGATGTCTCTCTCTCAAGCGAGAAATTTGTCTTCTATAACTCTCGGTGTTCTTTTGTGTGATTATGATTACTATTTATGTTACAAGAACCTAGTTCTTGTTATTTTTGGTTTGTTAAGGTCTTTCAATTGGTATCAAAGTAGGTCTTTTCAGTAAAAGGTTAAATCATGTAAAGGATCTATGGTTGCACCACCAACATCACTAGAAGGAGCATCGTAGACAACTGAAGGAAATTGTTCCTCAAGGAAACTGAACAAGACAACTTTGAGGAGGAAAACAAGACAAAAAGGTTTCACAAGATGCTAAAAAGAGGGTAGTTTAGCCAGAGAAAGAACTATCAAAGAAACTCAGATAAGGATATCAAGGATCAGTTGTGCCATAAATGTGCAAGCCCTAATCACTTCATAAGGGTTTTCCACTATGGGCACAAGATTACAAAAAGAACAACCTTGGAAAGGCTATGGAGACTTGAAACGACCCCAAAAAGTACCCAAAAATGTGTCATGAAAATGCCCATAATCGTAATTTTCATATATCTCAAAATTTGTGAGATATCCAAAATCCAACTTCATGTTCGTGATCAGGGAAAAAAATTGAGTGAGGGATGGTTCTAACCCCGATTTTAGAGTAACAGTATCAAAATTTCAGTTTCCAAAATTCCTTATCCAGTGTCGATCTACGGCCCTAGCGCGACATGGCCAGGGTGCAGACCGGTGTTAAATGTTTCCGTTATTTGTTGTTTAGTCCAAGGCCTTTGGGTCTTTCGCCTAAGCCTACCCATGCATAAAAATATCTATACTTAGTCATTTTTCAACCCCATATCATTCAAAACATTCCCCAAAATCCTCTTTAACACTTAGCCAAATATTTCACTCAAAATCTAGTGTCCCAAACTCATTCCGGATCATAAAAAATTCATTCAAGCTTCAAGTTCTCATTCAAGTCTTCATTAAGGAATTCAACAAAGTGGAGGTACGTGGGTTTCAACCATTAGGTCGTTTTACCCATGGTGTCCAACCTTCCTTTTTATACAAATTACATGTTTTCAAGTTGATTTACTTATAAGTATTCTTACTATAAATTTGATTATAAATGATGTTGGGGTTTTCATGAAATGTGAATTGTTTAAGCATGTTTTGAGCTTTGAATGTATGTCCTATGATGAGATTTGATGAAGGGTTTTAATTTATCTTGCATAAGGGTGTTACCAAGTGTTGACAGGTCAATTTACACCAAGTTTTCTCACATGATTTCACTCTTGAATTGCATGATTTTAAACTAGCACTAGGCACCAAGTGTTTGATAAAATTCCGGTTTAGGATTTTTAAGCTATTGATGATCTATTGCATGGACTATGAGTTGAATGACTTTATGATGACGAAAGTAATGTATATATGTGTTGATTTCATGAAAAGTATCTATAGTGTTGCAATTTGATCATACCTTGTTGAGGGGGTGCTATGCCTCAATCACTATGGATGGCAGGGTATGACTTTTATCAACCAATTGAGGGGTTGATACCTCAATCACCATGGATGGCAAGGTGTGACTACCATCAATCAATTCATGTTTTGATACCTCAATCACCATGGATTGTAGGATGTGACAACCATCAACTAATTGAGGGGTCGATACATCAATCACCCTAGAGCTCCACTTGATTATCTTCCTCCTTCATATGGCTAGTTCTAACTCTCAAAGTAATCTTGGTGGGTCCTCAACTTTGAGGAAAACCGCTATTGATCCTATGTTATGTAAAGACTCTTTTCATTGTTTAGATGCTTATGACTTTGACGGTTAGCCCAAAAAGTTGTCTTGGTCCCCGCCCAATCTATGCTAGAGGAGTTGTTGGACAAGTTATCTATTTATGCTTTGAGCCTTGACTCCTTTGATCATTCATGATATGAAAGACTTTCCCTTATCCACTTTACCCTTATTTACATACTCTTATTGTTCTTTTATTGCTTTCGCAACCAAGGATGTGTAAATGATGTGCTAAGAGGCTTGTTTGGGGTACCTTTGGGTCCCTATTCACCGTATCACATCCAGGCCCTAGGCTTCGGTCGTGATAAGACTAGAAATAATTCGTGCATTGCTAAGAATCAAAGAATGGCAAACCAAGAGGCTGACCTCACAATGTAATAGGGAATTTATTGTAGTGGGAAACTCCTCGAATGAAGAACCAAGTAAACAAGGACATGAAAATCAATCCATTCTGGCTATGGAAATCTCAAAAAAATGTGACTTTACAGTGAAAAAGGGCACTAGCGCAGTCAACTTATGATGAGAACACTTGTTAAACTAAGGACACCATTGAAGCTCAACTATGCAAAACTGATGTAGAGGGTGAGAAGAAAAGGAGATGGCTGGAACTAACTCAGAGCATGATGAGGATAACAAAAAGAAAGATAAGGTAAGTTTCAAGTATGTTAAAGAAAAGTTGCATCTTTTATTCAAAGAAAAAACTAGAATCTTTACCTCACGTTCTTGTTGATGCATATTTCTCCAATTGTGAAGATAAGAAAATCAATTAGAAGAATATGCATCCTTGAGAACTGATAATGAGAGTCTAAAAATCATTAATCGAAATCCTCAAAAAGATGTAAGTAACTTGAATTCCTCAGGGAAAGAAAATAATGTCTAAGATCATGTGTACATGGATTTAGAGGAAAATGTGGAAACCTTAAGGGGTCGTTTGGTTTGAGTACAAGTTATGAAGGGATAAGTTATGATAGGATAAATTATGTTGGGATTAGTAATGATGGGATAAGTTATGTTGAGATTATTTGTTATTGAGTATTTGGTTTGTTGCTTAAACTTTAAGAATACATTGTTTATTTACAAAAATACCCTTCAATCTATTAGTTTATTTTATATATTTTCTTTGCTAGCTTTAGTTATTCAATATTTATTTTTAAAACAAATCTTTCATCTTATTTAGCTTAATTATTATAATGTGTGCATTTCCTTGATAATACTATATGCATTTAAAATAAATTTTTTGCCTTATTTAATTTGAAAATAGAATTTCCATTTTAAGTTTATTAAAGTAAAAAAGGATTTATGAAAACTAAAATATAAAAAATATAAGAATTAGTCAATAAAAATTATATCATAGTGTAATTTTTCAATAGAAATATATGAAGAAGTATCATAAAAATAAGGAGGGAAGGTTATAATGTTAATATATACATTTTATTAAAAATAATATAAATATACGAAGTGAGATATAAAAGAAGTTCAAATGGGTTTTCTTGTCATTTATCCCTTTTATCCTGGGATAAGTTATCCCGCGATTAATATACCACCAAATAGAATACATAACTTATCCCAGTACTATTTGTTAGTCCGGGGATAAGTTATCCTGGATTGACCGACCAAACAATAATTTCAAGACCACTATAATTTTATCTCGGGATAAGTTACACCTATCCTTCACACCAAAAGACCCCTAGCTATAAACTGAACAACATGATTGCTAAAAATGAAGCCCTTCTTAAGGAACTAAAGTAGACCAAAATAAAAGTAGAGCACACTATGAGGTGGACTAAATCCTCCTTACTGCTCGCTGAAATAAAAAATGTTCGTCCATTACTAAATATGGAATAGGCTTCAAGAACGGTGTGCCTAAACCAGATGAGAATGCTTCTATTATGTTGTGTACACATAGTGGTCAATTATGCCACTTAAGAAATGCATATGCATGGAAAAAGAATAATGAAACTATCAAAAACCACTTAACCTATCTGAACAGGACTTACTATAAGAGTATTACAAAACAAGTTCCCTCAAATAAACGCCTGTCAAGATGGGCCATGAAAGATTTAGTTCATCATTTTTCTCAGAAATAAGGACCCAAGTGGATCTAGGTATCTAAGAATAACCTCTAATTGCTTGTGTAGGTAACAATAAGAGGGAAATAGAAGCAACGGTATCTTGATAGTGCATGTTTCGGACAGATGATAAGTGACAAGTAACCCCCTTTTACTGAGAGGTTTCCGTGGAAGAAGTATGGGCTCTAGAAATGAAAAAAAAAAGGGAATTGGGAAAATAGGTCCCTCACATTCATAGGTAATAGACAATGTATACTATGTTGAAGGAGTGATGAACAATATCCTTAGTGATTCTCAAACGTGTGACTGAGGAAATGATGTACTATTCATAGCATCTGAGCACCGAGTAACTAGTTCAAGTACCAAGAAACTGATTCTCAATGGAAAAGACACAAAAATGTCTATAAAGTAGACATCATGGGCCTTGGAAGACCTGCACTAAAGTGTCTCAGTGATGTAGATGAGAATTGAATTTTATGGCACAAAAGATTAGGGCTTGCAAGCTTCTGAACAATAACTAAACTGATTTCTAAAGATCTTGTCATTAAAAGAAAATTTTTGTGAAGATCAAGTATGTGCGGCTTGTGCACAAGGAAAGCATTTAAATTCAAGCTTCAAACCTAAAGGATTGGTGAACACTCACAAACCACTGGAATTGCTTCACATGGTCCTTTGCAGACCAATGCACATTCAAAGAGGTGGAAAAAGGTATGCCTTTGTCATTGTTGATTACTACACTAGATTCATATGAACCTTGTTCCTAAGAAACAATCAATGTGTTTACTATCTTTGTGAAGATGGTGCAAAAGAAATTGAAGTGTAAATTAATAAGTGTAATATCCCATAACTTGGAAGTTCAGAATATGGAAGAATATACACAAAAAGGATTTCTGGTGCAGGGAACATGAGCCCATTCTACAGGTCGTAGTCAGTACAACAAGCCAAGATGTTGTCTTGTGGATGTCCCTGACACTTCAAATTTTTTTGGAAAAGTGGGACATTGTACAAGACCTGACCATGAATGGTAAAAGGAAACATGATTCATGGATGGAAATCCAAAACTATGAAATTTGGGTTTAATAGGATGAAGTCTCTTTAAGAGCAATAGAATATCCATGAACCATAGATAATGGTCATTTCATGGTGTCAATGTAACATGGAGTTTGACTAAGACATGGAAGAAACCACGAGGGTGTTCTATAGGTCATAGAGGGTTGGACAAGACTGTAAAGTTGATTATGGTTCAAGATTCAAAAGGGGAAATTTTGGCCCAATTCCTATGAGAATTGAGCATGACTAGTAAAAGAACTACGCATCACAGACATGGGTTTTATGGATGAGGTCTTACAACATGGAAAAGTGACCATGACTTCCATGAACGACCTCTGTCATCTGTGAATAGATCTATGGACCATAGATAGGTCCAATAGATACTTTTTGATATTTTTGAAATGATGTTTAGGTGCATTATTGCATTTTGTTTGGGCTGATTTCTTCACAATTATTCTTCTTATATACGTTTCTTTGAATTTTGAGGACAAATATTCCTAAGGGGTAGATATTGAAACTACCCCAAAAAGTGCCCAGAAATGTGCCTTGAAAGTGTCCAAAATAATAATTTTCATATATCTCAAAATTCGTGCGTTTGAGACTTCATATTCTTGTTCAGAGGTCAAAATTAAGTTGGGCATGGATATAACCCCAAATTTAGAGAAACTTTATCACAATTTCAAAATCATAAAATGTGATTTTCAGAGCGATTTCCACGCCCCTGGCACGAAGGGCCAAGGGCGCACCTCTGTATATTTTTGTGCTAGTTTTTATCTCAGTCTAAGGAGTTTGGGTCTTGGGTTTATGTTTTCCCATGTGTGAAAATTCCTAGCTTTAGCAATATTTCAACACCATATCATACAAGACATTCCCCAATATTCTCTCAAACACTTAGACAAATATTTCACTCAAAATTTAATTGCCAAATCTCATTCTGAATCTTAAGGATTTCACTCAAGCTTCAAGTCTCCATTCCAATCTTCATCAAGGGATTCTCCAAAGTTATGGTATGTGGGTTTCAACCATTGGGTCCTCCCATCCATGGTGCCCAAGCTTTCTTTTTACATAAATTTCATGTTTCTCAGGTGATTTACTTATGCATCTTACTTACTATGAATTTGACCATGAACTATTTTGGGTTTTCATAAAAGTGTGACTATTTGAGCATGTTTTGAGCTATGAATTTTGGATCTATCTTGAGATTTGATTAAGGTTTTAATATATATTGCATGATGGAATTACCTACTATTGGTGGGTTGATTTACTTCAAGTTCACTTGCATGATTTTACTCTTGAATTGCATGGTCTTATATTAGTATTGCGTACCCACCAAGTGTTTGATAAAATATTTGGTTAATGTATCTTGCATTGTGGAAGTCTTAATGCTAGGCATATGAGTTAAATGACTTTATGATGATGATAGAATGGTATTTATGTGATGATTTTATCATATGTATAGTATTTTGAGTTGACCATAACCAATTGAGGAGTTGATACCTAAATCGACTCGGATGGGAGTGGCAAGCCATCATCCAATGATACCTCAATCACTTTTGGTGTAGGGTGGTCATGTCCGTCAACCAATTGAGGGGTTGATAACGCAATCACCTTGGATGGGGGTGGTTAGCCATCAACCAATTTAGGGGTTGTTTCCTCACTTTCGATGGAGGGTGGTCATGTCCATCAACCAATTAAGGGGTTGATTCCTCAATCACTTCTAAGGAATGGTGTACCTTGGATTCCAAGTGCTACGTTTCTTAGTCTACGATGATGGTCTATTCCTTCACATGTAATATGTCCTATATAAGCATGTTTTACTTCAAGTATTATTCATATATGTCATATTTTTATTATGTTATCCATTGCTTGTGAAATTGCATTTTGATTATGTTGCCTATATCTTATTGCATTGCGTCGTACATTCTTTGTACATTCAAATATACTAACGCAAACTCTATGCCTACATGATGATACCATGTAGGAAGTAGAGCTTCTCACAATCATCCTCATCCTCCCCGTGGCTAGTACAATCTCTACAAAGCGATTTGGTGAGTCATCAATTTCGGGGACAATGTCTTTGATATCATGCTATGTATAAAGACTCTTTCCCTTATTTTATGTTTTAATTATGAAGATGATCCCGGTTACTTGTCTTGGCCCTGCTAAGTTCTATATTTAGAGGTGTTGTTGCACAAGTTATGTAATTATGCTTGAGCTTGACTCTCTTTGACTCTTTGATGTTTTACGATATGAAAGACTTCCCTTAGCTACTTTTTCCCTTATTTTTATCCTCTATTATTGTTTTATTGCTTCCGTGATTAATAATGTGTAATGATATGCTAAGAGAGTTATTTGGGGTCCCTTCGGTTTCCCCATTCTTCGTGTCACATCTAGGCACTAGGCTTAGGTCATGACAGATTTCTCTACCAATTCAAGTCCAAATCAAATGATTCAATGGTCAATCTTGAAGGGATTTTTTCGAAGAACATAGTGGTGTGCTTGAAATTTGATTTGGAGCCTTTGCTTGAGGTAAAATTAGAAATTTAGCTGGCGTCATGCATCATTTTCAGGCTAGATTTTTAAGGAACTTTGGTAGGTAATTTCTTGAGCAATTCAACTCTTTTTGTCAATGATATATTTTAGGCTAACTTGTGGATAGTTTTGTAAGAAATGTGTTGGTAAGCTCAACTTTTTTATTGGAATTTCCTGTTGAGGTAAATTCTCTAATTTAGCTGCTGTTCTGGTATTTTTGGACTGAATTTTGAGAAAGTTTGGAAGTTGATAAATTAAGCATTTGAAGTCCATTTTCAGTGATTCCTGGGTCTATATTACACAGGATTTTTCTTCAAGGAATGTTGTGGTGTGATCGGAAAATGCATTGGATGCTTCGCTGGAGGTGATTTAGCCGAACTAGCTGTTATCCCTTATCTTGAAGTTCCCCTTCATTATGAATATATTGTTCTTTTTGAATTCCTCTATTTTGACATTGAATTATGCCTTATTTTAGGGGTACAAGTTCCTGGTTATGTTTGTAACTTTATTATAGAGTTATTTTGGGATTTTTATTCCAGATCTCATAATCCCATTTTTATACAATTTTGGATCCGACTTCAAAAATTATGTTCTTGATGTCAAAATGTTTGTTTTGTCATATAGATCGATAATTTGAAAGAGGGATAAATATTTGAGGTGTTTGCGGCACGTTAGCTATCGTCGAGTGGTTTTAAAGCGTGTGTGATCGGTTTTGAGGTAGGCAGTGGTCTCCGACATTGACTAAGTCTATTTTGGTATCGTCTAGTAAGCATTTCATGCTAATGATTTTGTTTTCCTTATATATCATTTCCTTCGATTCTATCTCATTCTTGTGATCCTCGGCTGAACATTAGGCTAGCAAAGTCCTTTGTAGACCTTGGTTTAGGATTGGAGTTGGGTTATATCTTGATTGGCATGTAATAACTCCTTTGGGGGGACGATATGTGGCCTTAGAATGAGATTAAGCTTTAGTATATGGTAATAGACCTTTATAGTTAGTCTTGAGTTCATGTGGGGTTTATTAGTTGCGGTATGTTTTATCTAGTGGTTAAAATTTTTGCATACTACCGTATCCATAGGTTGTCTTATTCGTACTTTCTTCCAAGTTGGAATTCATGTTATTAGGTGAGGCTTCCTATTGAGTAATGCACCTAGTATAGATTCTAATATTTAAGAGGCTTATTGTGGCCACAGACTAGTTCATCAGTTGGTTTAGTCATGGACTTGGTGTAGGCGATAGTTTTTGTTATAGACTGCCTCCTAACTTGCCTTTAGCCATTTGAGGCTCGATAGCTATACCCTTAACCGATGGCTTATAATGTCTCCCTTTTTTATATAAATATTGTTTTATTGTTATTTATTGTTAAGCTCGAGGCCTTGAATTTGGAGAAGCTAGAGCCCAAGTTAGTCTTCTCAGCTTTGTCTCTATAGTGATACCAGTTCATTTTCTTAGATTTTGTGTGACTTTTTTGGATGCTGCAGTGGAATACATTGCATTGGTTTCTCATTAATACTTTTTGGTGTACGATCCTCGTCATGCATTGACTCATCATTGTGCATAAAGATTGAGAGTATTGAAATGGTCATCGATTACTTAATTATATGTAGTGGAGAGGTATCATGCATTACAGTCACATGCATCTTCATCCCTAGTATATTGGTTGTTTCTTGGTCCCCAGGAGTATGGGATATTGGTCAAGGTTTTGTTTGCTGCTTGTACCGCAAGTGGCATGGGATGCAGGTTGGTTTTGTTTGCTTATATATATATTGCATGCATTGTTCTATTTTGTAGAGACTTGATAGCCATGGTAGGTCTAATTTTTCTTTTCGAGTTTGCTTATTTACCCATCTAGGTTTATTCGAACTAGTTCCTAAGATGATGGATTAGCCCAGACTTTGTATTTATCTTTGGTTGTTATTGTCTATTTGATTCGTGGCCTATCTTTCGTACTAGCAGATAGTACACATGATCCTCCCAGGTATGCTTCCTATCCTCTTTTCATCATATGGTATACCTTAGTTGCTTGTTAATTTTGGCTGATATCCTATTACTTGCGCTTTACTTTCTTGATTTCATGATATTTATACTTGCTTTATATGTGGACCTAGGCAGCCTATGCTTATCGAGTACCATTTATTTGGTGCTTGTACTATACTTCTGGCCCTAGCAGATCATGATGCGAGTCCCCGCTATTGATTTATTTTCCTCTTGTGTAGAGCTACTTGAGGATTTCATACATATAGTGAGCTCCTAGCATTTGGAGTTGCCGATTTCCCTCTAAATGCATTTGGATGAGATAGTCTATATTGTTGTTGCATTTAGAAAGCATTGTACCCTTAAATGATTTATTAAAAGCTCAAATACCAACTTATGTCAGGTCTTGGGGCCAAGTGGGTTGCATTATGTTATTTTCTTCAATGTTGTATTTATTATCTTTCTTATTGCAACTTTTACTTATAAGGTTTGTCCTCTATCGGGTAGCCCTTGCCTATGGCTCTGAGCGACAGAATAGGCTTACCTATCGATGGGTTGGGGTAGGTTCTATCACTGCCTCAAAAATAGGGTCATGACAATGGGTGTATTATCCTATCAAACTTTTAGGTTGTACAATATCTTAAAAAATATATAAGAAAATAACGCACCCCTTATAAATAAATCTTTAGATAATCGCGCTTCGAACTAAAAGGATAGAGATTACATAGAAATATGATCCTTATAGATAACTTTATTTAGTTTTTTGGTTATTACTCTTGCACTTTTTGTCCTTTCCTTGTTTGATATTATATAATTAGTGCAAATATTAGTTTCGGGTAGGAAGGGTTAGTAAATAACAATTATAATATTTTTCTGTATTGTCACTGATTTATTGTCACACCCCTCCCTGGGGTCGTGACCGGTGCCCGTTAGGGACACGCAAGCATCTATTTAGTCGAATTTTCCCTCTAATCGCATCGTAGGATTCTACCAAAATTTCGGCAGAGTTTCCTCTGTTTTACGGACTAACCTCACCTGCAGCAGCTCCCAGTATTCACAGTAAAAGACATGCACACACATATATATATA
>JAOTQR010025346.1:0-16664 GCA_025774065.1 Solanum ossicruentum | reverse complement strand
TGTATATATATATATATATATATGTATGTATGTATGTATGTATGTATGTATTCTTGTGGGATGATGACTAGCACCGATGGATGGGGGTTCTCTCTTTATCCTCGAACTATGTGCCTAGTATAGGTTCCTTTCCTAAATGGGAGGCCCATAAGGAAAGATGCCTCCGAAGTGGGGTTGCCCGTACGGAGAAAAAATGATATGATATGTTTTGATATGAAAATCCTATCTGAAATGGAAGGCCCATAAGGAAGGTTTCTTTATACAAAATGGGAGGCCCATAAGGTGAAGCATTGTTTACCCTTGGCAAGTAAACCACCTTTTTACCGATGAGGGGTAATCATTGGGATTCCAAGGAATAGCTCGCTTAGTCTTACTCATGTCGGTTGAGGTCACATCCCTACTATGTATAAGAATTATTTGTATTTCATGGATCATTATTTCGTGACATCTTGCTATACTACATTCATTGTTATAGATCTTTTTCGATATTATGTGCCCTTGTCATCTAACATGGAAATGCAGGATTTGGTAAGTTCGTGAATTGCATCCCGCATACTTAGTAGATTCAAATGTACTAACATATACTCTTCCTAGATGATTTCACCATGTAAAGACCGAGGACTTTGATCATCCATCATTTGACACTTATCTTGAATTCCAATCTTACTTGTAGTGGTGAGTCCTATCTTCCAAGGACGAACCACCATCTATCTACCTATGTTACATATTAATCTTTATGTATTGGAGGGTGAGGACGAGGTATGTCTTGGCCCCCGACCCATCTGTGTAGAGGCATTGTTGGACACTTCGTAACCCTCTTTACGATATATGCTATGGTTGTGGTTAAGTCTTTATTATGTATTTGGTTATCTTTGGCTATTGTTATGTCACTTGACCATACGTTTGATGGAAAGACCATAAGTCCCGAATTGCCCCCATAGCATGAGTCCTACGTACCTACCCCTTAGTATTTATGTGTTATGTGACCTCATGTTAATCCCTTTCCCTATAATGTTCCCATAACGTAAGTCCTACTTTCTTGTCCCTCGACACTATATGTTGATTATTGAATTCGTGTACGAACTGATAATGCGACTTTTTATATCTTGAGACTTATTTGGGAACTCTCGGGTTCCCATTCGTCGTGTCACATCTAGGCCCTAGGTCTAGGTTGTGACATAAGTGGGCATGGAGCTATGAACCCAATTCCCTTGGCTGAGATAAAAAACTAAGGAAAAAGTTGAACTAGTCCGTGTGTGGTCCGCGATGCGGATCCAATGCGAAGGCAGAATTGTACTGCTCAGTGCCCCTAACACGTCGTGGCCAGAGCACGGACAGACACTTGATAAGAAAAATTAGTGAATATTATTTTTTCCTACGGGTCTTCTAAAGTCGGGCTTATATCCATTCCCCACTCAATTTTTGCCCCCTGATCGAGAATATGATGTCGGATTTTCGATATCACACATGGATTTTGAGATATATGGAAATTATTATAATGGGCATTTTCGAAGCATTGTTTGGGGCATTTCAATCCCTGTGATACTACTAATTGGTTATCATTATTTGAACCATTGTAGAGGATATTTGTCATGGCTATGATTATTGTTACTAGTATCTAGTAACCTTTATTTTATTTTGTTAATAATTATTTTTCCATTTTTGGACTGATCAATTGCTATTTGACAAATCTTGTTCAAAATTTATAGATTTTGTGGAGTTACCATCTTTAGTGTTTTATCTCTTATTTTATCGTTCTTGTTATGTTACTTCTTGTATTGTTAGATTATAGTTATCATTTGTTCACCATTTCAGCATGATATTTCATTCTTTCTATTTATTCTTTTATATATTGTTTGTTAAACTTGGCCAATGATGAATTTATCCATCAGATTTCAAGGCCTCCCCATTCAAAATGACGGAAAAGGTTAGCTTATATTCATATTTGATACATGTTAATTCAATTTTTCTGTAATAAGTTCATTATTTGCTAAACCTGACCAATGATGAATCTATCTGTTGGATTTCGAGGCGTCCCTATTTAAAAAGGCAGAAAATTTAGTTTAGATTAATATTTGTTACATGTTAAGATTTCAAATTTTAGTTTAAGTTCACGTATAAACATTGTTTATTAAAATTGGCCAATGAAAAATTTATCCGTTGGATTTTGAGGCATCTCCATTTATAAATACAGAAGTTTATTCTTTATTTATTTATTATTGTGTACATTATTGACATTAGGCAAATACTAGGCCATTTCTCATTTTATTATTTATTTAATTCTTTGTGTACATTTTATGATCGTTATACTTGTATTATATTGTTTATCTCCTCAATTAGAAAAAATGAGTTCAGCTGGGACCCTGAGTTGTGGATGTTGAAGATGCTAATACCTTCCCTTTATAATAACTTGAACCCTTACCTAGAATTTTTGGTTTGCAGACTATTTTGTAAATAATTATTTGGTTTCCTAATTATCCTCAAAATTAGGTGATGAGTCAAAATTAAATTATTTTTTTAATTCTTTTATTTTTTTTACGAGATACTACGACATTGCATCTTCGGGATATCGACATCAAGAATTTGTACAAAGGTTACAATCTTTATAAAATCTAAAAAAAAAAAAGATGTAATCCTCTGATTATTCTCCTCATGATCATCAACTCAAGAGTTTACTTTGTTCTTGAATCAAAGAAATATTTGTTGAGATTTCACTAAGAATGCGGAGCCAAGCTTTAATCACAATCGCAGAAAATTTGGGAACTTGCGGCTTACAACATGGAGAGAAAAACTCCTTTCTTTGCGGAAGACTTGTAGGTCATCATTGAAGAGTAAAACTTTTCTATGTATTTCTCTTCTTCTTGTTCCTCCTGTTCCTTTTTTTACAGCTTTTTTATCATTTTTAATTGAGCATTTCTTCGACATGCATGAGGGTTCTTCCTTTTTGGGCTTAACATTCGTGGGACTCTTTTTCGAAATGGGTTCTCTAAAATCATCATCTTCTTTTTCTTTCTTCATCTTAGTAATTTTGGGAGGTTGGGATTCTGAATGGGCATTGTTGTTAGATTTCTTTTTGTTGTTCAGAACAGACCAAATGCCTTTGCCGTCATCTATTTCTTCTTTGCTCACTCAGTTTGAGTCTTCAGAAATTTTTTGGGATTTAATGTGAAAAAATAGTTGTAAAAATATTGAAAAATTGGTGAAAAGTGGAGGGTTTCATAACGAAGAAGAAGCTTTTGGTCTTCTTGCTACAAGGACCTTATCACCAACTTGGAAGGACATGGGGCTGATGTTATCAAGCTCGTCTTTCTCATTCTTTCAGAAAAAAGGTATGCCCCAGGTCATTCCAAGTTGGTGATTAGGTCCTTGCCGTAAGAAGACCAACAACTTCTTCTTCATCGAGAAACCCTCCACTTTTCACAAATTTTTAGATTTTTTTACAGTAGATTTTTTTGAACTAAAACCTAAAAAATATTGTCTGAAGACTCAAAACGAGTGAGTAAATAAGAAATTGAAGATGGCGAAAGCATTCAATCTCGTCTGAACAACAAAAAGAAACCTAACAACAATGCCGATTCAAAATCCCAGCCTCCCAAAATTGCTAAGATGAAGAAAGAAGTAGAAGATGATGATTTTGAAGAACCCATTTTGAAAGAGTCCTAAGAATGTTAATCCCAATAAGGAAAAACCCTCAATCATGTCAAAGAAATCTCAATTAAAACAGATAAAAAATCTTGGAAAAAAGACGAGGAGGAACAAGAAAAAGAGAAATACATAGAAAAGTTCTACTCTTCAATGATAATTTGCAAGTCTTCCACATACGTAGGAGTTTTTCTCTCAAAGTTGTAAGCTGCAAGTTCTCATATTTCTGCAATTGTGATTAAAGTTTGGCTCTGCATTCGTAATGAAGTCTCAACAAGTATTTCTTCTATTCAAGAACAAAGTCACTCTTGAGTTGATGATCGTGAGCAGAAGAATTAGAGGATTACAGTGTTTTTAATAGATTTTATAAAGATTGTAACCTTTGCACAGATTCTTGAAATACAACTATTGTTGTTTACGTCTATTTTTCTTTTCTTGATTGTTATTTTTCAGGAGCAAAACTTATTCACCTACAAATTGTTTGTATTTCAATAATTTGAGCGAAGGTTACAATCTTTATAAGATCAGATCAAAAAGATGTAATCCTCTGATTCTTCTCTTTACAATCTTTAACTCAAGAGCTTTGCTTTGTTCTTGAATCAAAGAGACACTTGCCGCTCATCACTTGGAGATGAAGACATTTTTGCATGCAGAAGACTAGTAGAATGGAGACTCTCTGTAATGACCCAGCTATTGTATGATATCATCGGAACATGAGAATTTCACTTTGGACCAAGTGCCATCTCAATGGAGACCACACAACTCGTGTGAGGTGACAGGGACCGTTTGGCCTCCATTGGTATGACACTTGGCCTTAATTTTGAGTGTGTGGCTTTGGTATAGGGTTTTGAGATAAGGCACCTCAGACTTGGACCCTACACGGGCCATGTGACACCTCACGGACCGTGTGGAGGGCCGTATTGATGGCCTTATGCTGGAATCGACAATTTTTTGCCTTAGTGTGGTCACACGGCCAGTCACATGAGCTGTATCACTTGATACAGGTCGTATGTCCTTTAAGGTGGGAAAAATTATAAGTGTTGCCTCACTCATGGCATGGGAGGTTTTTTTGGTTAAGGTTGGTGCCACTACCCTTCACACTAACCGTGTAAAGGCACACGGGCCGTGTGGCCAACTGTCGGGTTCATTTTCATCAAATTTTCTAAGCATTGGGACATGCTTCCAACATTTAATTTATTGCTATGTGAGGGGGTACGGGCACTCCACACAGGTCGTGGAGTGCCACATAAGCCGTATACCCTTTAGTGGGGTGGCTACGGACAATTTTTCCATCCATTTCGTTAATGCCATTTTCGTAAATGTAATTTATTTTAATAAATTTTTAGGACATTCTATGCTATCTTAAGACTTTCTAATGATCTAGAACCCTATTCAAATTCATTCTCTCATTCTAAACTCACTCAAAAACTCCTCTCAAGATCACTTGTGGAAATTCAAGCTTGGGGTTCAAGGCTAACACAATTGTTCTTTAAATTTCTCTTGGGATTTCTTCATTGGGTCTAGGTATGTGGGTTTGATATTTGTTTCCTTTCAACCAAAGAGACCGTAAATGTTCCTAGCACTTTTCATGAATTTTACTTACTTTAAAGTTGGATTTTCAATTATTTTGTTTATTAAGTTCAATTAATATATGGGTTGTATTTATTCAATGATTTTAAGTTGATTTAAACTATAATATGATGAATTACATTGGATTTATGAAGATAAGAATATGCATGTCCCTTTTCAAGGCTTGTTTATGCATGAGTGATTTATATTATGATTTTAAATGTGGATTTAATTCTGTGTTCACTTGAATTTCATATTATATTATTGATTTTAGAGTGAATCTTAATTACCCATGTTGTCCTCAACTCATGCATTGCATTTGCATTCATGACATTGAATTTCTATAGAAATTCTGAAGCAGGTTAAGCCCAATTATGTTCTATGAGATAATTTTGATAAGATAATTGTTATGACAAGAATGTGATCATATACATGTCTATGATTATGGCTCTTTTAGATATTTAGGTGCTTGTACCATCTTGTATATGAGAATGGGTTATTCCTATGCATGAGTATTATGACTATGAACTATGACTTTGACATTTGAGCCTAAATATGAATTATTATGAATAGTGTTAGGCCTTTGATCCTAAGAATGCATTGAGGTGGTTTTGGAAATGACTATTGTCTCTTTTGAAAGCATGTATATATATACGTATATGTATTCTTTTGGGCTGACAACTTAGCACTGATGGATTGGGGGCGTTAGTTCTATCCCCAAGAGCCCTCTCCCTTTCCATGAACTATGTTCCTAGCATAGGGCCTTTTTCCAAATGGTATTGCCCGTAAGAAAATATGCCTTCGAAATAGGGTTGCCTGTAAGGAGAAGAAATGATATGATATGATATGATATGATATATGGGAAAATCATATCTGAAATGAGATTGCCCGTAAGGAACGTTTCTTCATACGAAATGGGTTTGCCCATAAGGTGAAGTATGGTTTACCTTTGGCTAGTAGACCACCTCTTTACGAATGAGGGGATTTCCTCGGGATTCCAAGTAATAGCGTCCTTGGTCTTACTTATGCCGGTTGAGGTCACATCCCCACTATATATATGAGCATCATTTGCACTTCATGCATCACAAACTTCATGGCATCTTGTTATATTACATTCCTTGCTATATATCTCTATTTATATTATGTGCTCTTGTCATCTAACATTAAAGTGCAGGTTTGGTTAGTTCCATGAATTGCATCTCACATACTTATTATATCCTAACATTCTAATGTATACTCTTGCCTACATGATCTCACCATGTAGGGACCCAGGACTTTGATCATCCACAGTAAAATGCTTAGCTCGAATCTTAAGTCTGCTTGTAGTGGTGAGTCCTTTCTTTCAAGGATGTCCACCACCCTTCTACCTATGTTGTCCTTTATCTCTTATATTTACTTTGAAGGTGAGCATAGGGTATGTCTTGGCCCCTGACCTATCTTATGTTAGAGATATTTTAGGACATCTTATAAAAACTCCTTTACGTTTTATGCGAAGTGTTATGGTTAGGAATTATGTTCCGATATGGTTATCTATGGAATAATGTTATAAGCTTGGCTATGAGTTCTATGAATTAATTCATGATATGATAGAAAAGATCCTAAGTCCCGAATTAGCCCTACAGTATGAACCATGCTTACTCGCCCCTTAGTCATTATATGTTACATGCTCTGTGAATTCATGCTAATCCCGTTCCCGAAAATTTCCCCATAGCGTAAATTCTACTTTCCCGTCCCTTAGAACTATGTGTTTACTTTTGAATGCGTTTCTGAACTGATGATGTGAATTTTGATACATTGAGCATTGTTTGGTCACTTTCGGGTTCCCATTCGCCATGTCACTCCTAGACCCTTGGTCGGGGTCATGATAGAGATTGTATCAGAGCACTAGGTTTGTAAATGATCCTCAGAGTCCAACTTGTCGCGTCAAGTAGAGTCCTATTCATGGGTCTGAAGTGCACCATGCCTGTGAGTGGGAGGCTATGATGACATATTAGGAATTTTCTCACTTCTTCGTGTCTTATGTCATGCTATAAATGGGAACCCGAAGGGACCCCATACAAGACTCTTAGAATATCATTTACACATCCTTTATCATGGAAGAAATTAAACAACAATAAAAGAGTTGAAATCGGGATAAAAGGGACTAAGGGATGTCTTTAATAGCATAAACCATAAAAGAGTCAAAGCTCAAGAACAAATACATCATTAGTTCCAAAAACATCTCTACACATAGACTTGAGCGCGGGCCAACAGACTTTCCGGGCTCCCGCTCATAGTATAAAGAGTTCAACATTAAGAAATGACAAAGCTATGAATAGCATAGCTAACATCCCCGAACTTTGAGGACTCACCAATAACTTATCTTTAAGATGACCAACTAGCCACGGGAGGATGATCGTGAGGAGCTCCGATTCCAACATGGTAACATCTTGTAGGCATAGAGTATGAGTTAGTATGTTTGAATGTACTAATTATGCAGGATGCAATGCAACAAGAGATAAGCAGCATAGGCAAAATTTATAAACATAGGCAATGGATAGTATAATAACAATATGGAATGCATGATCAATGCTTAAATTAAAAGATGCTTGTATACAACACAATACATGTGTAGGAAAAGACCATCATCATAGACCAAGCATCTAATACTTGGAATCCAAGGCCTAGCACCCCCTTGGAAGGTGATTGAGGTATCTACCCCTCAATTAGTAGTATGGGCCTAGCAACCACCGACAAGGTGTTCAAGGTATATACTACTCAACATGGTAGTACGGGTCTAGTACCCCCCAACAAGGTGGTCAAGGTATATACCCTCAACGTGGTGAAGAAAATCAACCAACCAACACTTGGTAACACCTTTACGCAAGATACATTGAAACCCCTCATTAAATCTCATCATAGATCATAGATTCATATCTCAAAACTTTCTTAAATAGTCAACATATTATGAAACCCCAATATAGTTCATAGTCAAATTCATAATAAGAAGTACCTACAGGTAAATCAACTTGAAAACATGTAATTTACATAAAAAGAAAGGTTGGGCACCAGGGTGAAAGGACCCAATTGTTACAACCCACATACCTCAACTTTGGAGATTTCCTTGATGAAGATTTGAATGAGAACTTGAAGCTTGAATGAATTTCTTGAGATCCGGAATAAATTTGGGACACTTGAATTTAAGTGAAATATTTGTTTAAGTGCTAGAGAGGATTTTGGGGAATAACTTCAATGATATGGGGTTGAAAAATGACTAAGTATAGGTATTTTTATGTATAAAAAGGCTCAGGACCAAGACCATAAAGCCTTAGGCTGAAATAAGAAAACTGGAAACAAAATACACTGCTCCGCGATGGCTCCACGTCACGGAGCTAACGCGCACAGGTTCTGCAAATGAAATTTTGGCAAAAATGAAATTTCGCTACTGGTCATATAAAATCGGGGTTATAACCATTTCCCTCTAAGTTTTTCCCTCCGATTAGGAATACGAAGTTGGATTTTTGATACCACACACGGATTTTGAGATATATGGAAATTATGAATACGGGCATTTTCGAGGCACATTTTTGGGCACTTTTTGGGGCATTTCAATATCTTCCCCTTGGGAACATACTTCCCCGAATGTTAAAGAAACATATATGAGAGAAATAATCAATATGAGTTCAGCCCAACAAATGAATACAACAATGCACTTAAACGTCATTTCAAAATCTCAACATAAGTGTCAAAATCACCATGAACTTGTCAACATAAACGTGAATGCATACAAATGACACAAGGGATGAAACATAAGACTTGAAGTAATATAGGGGACTTCAATTAGTACCTTAGGCTTGAGTAGAATTGAAGAGATAGGGACATCGCTTTTGCATGTCCGCCTCGGCTTGCCACATGGCACTTTCAACTTGTTGGTTTCTCCAAAGAACCTAGAGGGAAGCTATATCCTTGTTCCTCAACCTATTCACTTGTCTATCCATAATTTCTATCGAAACCTCTTCATAAGTCAAATTGTCTTCAACAAATCCAACAATGAGGCACAATATCACTTGGGTCACCCACACACTTCCTCAACATAGACACATCAAAGACCGGATGAACCATACTCACATCATTGGGCAACTCCAACTCATTGGCCACCTTACCAATCCTACTCAAAACTCTATATGGACCCATAATTCTTGGACTCAATTTACCCTTTCTACCAAAGAGAACCACATCCTTCATGGGTGAGACCTTCAAATAGATTCAATCACCAACCATATATTCAAGATCCCTTCTTCTCACATCGGAATAGGACTTTTGCCTACTTTGGGCTATTTTCAATCTTTCCGTTATTATCCTCACCTTCTCAATAGCCTCCATAACCAAATATTGGCCTAATAAATCCATCCCCCATACCTCAAACCATCCAACTAAGGACCTTCAACATCTACCATAGAGAGCCTCAAAAGGAGCCATACCAATACTTGAATGATAGCTATTAATGTAAGCAAACTCAATGAGTGGAAGATGATCATCCCAACTTCCCTTAAACTCCAAAACACAAGATCTAATCATATCCTCAAAAGTTTGGATAGTTCTTTAGACTTGGGCATCCGTTTGAGGGTGAAAGGCCATACTAAGCTTTACCTTGGTACAAGACCTCATTGGAAGGACCTCTGAATGTGAGAAGTGAATTGAGCACCACAATCCGATTTGATAGAGGGTACCCCATGAAATCTAACCAACTCATGAATGTACAATATAGCACAATATTTTATGCCATATGTTGTCTTAACCTGTAGGAAAAAGCCAACTTTGTCATCCTATCAAGCACAAACCAAATGGAGCCAAAATGCCTTCTAGTCTTAGGAAACCCAACCACAAAATCCATGTTAATCTCCTCCAACTTCCAAGTATGAATCTCTATATCTTAGGCTAGGACACCTGGCCTTTGATGTTTGGCTTTCACTTATTAGCAATTGTGATAATCGGATACAAGTTTAGCAATATCTCTCTTCATACAAGCCCACCAAAACACTTCCCTAAAATCCCTATACATCTTGGTAGACCCAGGGTGAATAAAATAGCAAAAATTATGAGCCTCATCTAAAATCTTCTTTCTCAAGTCATCAACACAGAGCACACACAACCTACCTTGGTATCTAGGGGCACCATCTCCCCCCTGGGAGAAAACCTCCACCTTACCATCCCTCACCAAGGCCTTCAACTCTAACAAGGCGGGTCAACATCTTGCTTTGCCTTCACCTCCTCAATCAATGAAGATTTTGAACCATCAACCACCACTACACCAATATTATCAACCTTCTCCAACCTAAATCTCAATTTAGCCAACCGATGAACCTCTCTAGCCACGTCTTGCCATCATCATCAACATATGCTAGGCTACCCATAGACACCCTACTCAAAGTATCGAGTAAAACATTATCCTTACCAGGGTGGTAATGCACACTCATATCATAATCCTTAAGAAGCTCTAACCACCTTCATTATCTCAAGTTGAAATCGTTTTGGGTGAACATATATTGGAGACTCTTATGATCGGTAAACACATCGACACGTACCCCATACAAATAATGACGCCGAGTTGTCAAAGAAAATACCATGATGGCCAATTCAATAACATGGGTAGGACAATTCTTTTCATGCACCTTAAGTTGTCCAGAGGCATAACCAATCACTTTACCATTTTGCATCAAAACACAACCCAAACCAATTTGTGAGGCATCACAATACACAAAAAAGTCTTCCAACCCTTTCGATAGAGACAAGATAGGAGCGGAGACAAGCTTATCTTTCTAAGTTTGGAAACTCTTTTCACACTTATCGATCCACCAAATTTTGCCTTCTTTTGGGTCAACTTAGTCATAGGAGAAGCTATAGAAGAGAGACTATTAACAAACCTATGGTGGTAACCCGGTAAGCCCAAGAAACTTCTAATATCCACTGGAGTCAAAGGTTTAGGCGAATTTTTAATTACCTCCGTCTTCTTAGGATCCACCTTAATACCATCCCCTGACATAATATGACCTAAAAAGAAAACCTCTTTCAACAAAAACTCACATTTTTCATACTTTGCATACAACTTTTCCTCCCTCAAGATTTGTAGTACCACCCTAAAGTAAGCCACATGCTCCTCCTCACTATGGGAGTAGATTAAAATGTCTTCAATGAAAACCACCACAAACAAATCAAGGTAGGGTTTAAAGACCCTATTCATAAGGTCCATGAAGATAGCTAGTGCATTAGTCAAATCAAAAGGCATAACCATAAACTTATAGTGCCCATACCTAATTTGGAAGGCCATCTTGGGAATGTCACACTCCCTCACTTTCACTTGGTGATACCCGGACCGAAGATCAATCTTAGAGAAGTGACTAGCCCTTTGAAGTAGGTCAAAAAGATCATCAATACTTGGTAGAGGATGCTTATTCTTGATAGAGACTCCATTAAGTTTCTGGTAATCAATACACATTCTAAGAGAACCATCTTTCTTCTTCTCAAACAACACTGGTACACCCCAAGATAATTGGCTTGGCCTAATAAAACCCTTCTCCAACAAATTCCTCAATTGGTCCTTCAACTCTTTCAACTCCATCGGGGCCATAAGGTAAGGGGGAATAGAAATAGGTTAAGTATCAGGAATAAAGTCTATGCCAACATCTATTTCTCTTTCAGGAGGAACACCAAGAAGCTCAATAGGAAAGACATCAAGGAAGTCATTAACCCAGAACAGACTCTATAGGAAGGACTTTGGAGTCCACATCCCTAACTCTCACAAGATGATAGAGATATCCCTTAGAAATTAACCTTTTATGCTTTAATGTAAGAAATGAATCTACTCTTGACCACCACATCATGACTCTCCCACTCAAGGAAGGGTTCATTAGGGAATTGGAATTTTACTCTACATGTTCTACAATCAATAGAGGTATAATATGCATTCAAATAATCCATCCCAAGAATGACATCAAAATCCACCATATCCAACTCAACAAAATCACAAGGCAATACTTTAGGCAAAATGGAAACAGGATAATTTCTATAGACCCTTCTAGCAACAATGGATGCACCAACGGGAGTAGACACTTCATAAGACTCACACAACAATTCAGGTTCAACATGAAACTTTTTGGCAACAAAAAGAATAACAAAAGAAAGAGTGGCATCCGGGTCTATCAATGCATACACATCAAAATCAAAGACTTTTAACATACCGATGATGACATCGGGCACCTCATCTACCCCTTGTCTCCCTTGAAGAGTATAGAACTGATTGTACCTTGAGCTCCACATTGTTGGCATCCTCTTCCCGTAGTAAACCCATTTACACCCCGGCCTAGTGGACGACCATCTCTACCATTGTTGTGATCATAAGGTCAATCAATCTTTTTTTGACCCACTTCTCTACAACTATAGCAAGCATAAGTATGCCTCAAACATAGGCCATCATAGCCTCTACCACATCTTGAGCACATAGAATTAGGCACCATACCAACACCTCCTTGGACCCTTGGGTTATCATTAGAAAACCTTCTACTAGGAGCATTTGAAGATCCTTGGCCTTGATGAAATTGGCCCCCCTTGGGACCTTGGAATCTACCTTCAAAACGAGCTTTCTTGGCCTCATTACCTCTTCTCTTCTTCAGCTTTTCCCCTTCCAATTGTTCAGCATAAGTCATGAGGCGGGACAAATCTATATCATCTATCAACATGGTGGCAGGACGCTCCTTATTCACCAAATCGGATACACCCATCACAAATTTGTGCATCCTAGACCTTGGCTCGGCCACGAATTGTGGAGCATATTTAGAGAGTTGGTTGAACTTGAGGGCATACTCCCTCACACTCATGGACCCTTACTTCATATTCATGAAATCTATCAATTCGATTTCCCTAAGCTCAAGACGGAAGAACCGGTTGAGAAATATAGCCTTAAGCTCCTCCCAAAGGATCACATTGTTGCTCCCCTTCTGCTCCTTCCATTGAGTAAACCATATTTGGGCTACCCCTTGGAGTTTGTAAGCCGCCAACTCCATTTTCTCCTCCGATCTAATTGTCATAATAGACAACACTTTGTACACTTATTAATAAGTACTTGAGGTTCCTCATCCACTTTAGACCCATGCAACTCCGGTAGGCTCATCCTCATAAATTTCCTCACCCTAGAGGCCGGAGTAGGAGCATGAGGGGCTTGGGCCCCTTGGTTGATTTGATTAGTTATAGCTTGTGTTAACATGGCAATAGCATCCCGAAACTCTTTATGAGTCGGTTCTTCTTCCAGTGCATGAGCTCTTCTTACTCTTGGGATAGGCATAATCTAGCATAGCAAAGAACGTTCAATAGGGAAAAGACTTACCTTAACTTCTATAGAAAGATATAGATCAAGAAGAAGGGAAACATTTCCTAAAACTCCTCATAGCCTCTCACTCATAGTTGTGGTGCACTTCACAACCATGAATAAGACTGTTATCAATGCGATGTGTTGTATGCCAAGGACTATTAACAACCTTGTGCTCTAATACCAAGTTTGTCACGACCTAAGCTTATGATCTAGACGTGACACGACAAATGGGAACCTGAAGGGACCCCAAACATGCCTCTTAGCATATCATTTACACATCCTTGTTTGCGGGAGTAATTGAACAACAATAAAAGAGTAGAAACAGGGATAAAAGGGACTAAGGCAAGTCTTTAATAGCATAAACCATGAAAGAGCCAAAGCTTAAGCACAATTACATCATTAGTTCCAAGAACACCTCTAAACATAGACTTGAGCGGGGGCCAAGACACTTTCCGGACTCAACCTCATAGTATAAAAAATTTAACATTAAGAAATGACAAAGGAAATAATAGCACCGCTAAAGTCCCCGAAATTTGAGGACTCACCAATATCTTATCTTCAAGATGACCAACTAGCCACGGAAAGGATAATTGTTAGGATATCCGGTTCCTACATGGTAATATCATGTTGGTATAGTGTATATGTTAGTATGTTTGACTATACTAAGTATGTAGGATGCAATGCAACAAGAGATAGGCAACATAGGCAAAATGCATAAACATAGGCAATGGATAGTATAATAACAATATGACATGCATGATCAATGCTTAAAGTAAAGCATGCTTGTATAGAACATAATACATCTGTAGGAAGAGACCATCATCATAGACCAAGCATCTAATACTTGGAATCGAAGACCTAGCACCCCCTTGGAAGGTGATTAAGGTATCTACCCCTCAATTTATAATAAGGGCCTATCACCCCTCGACAAAATGCTCAAGGTATATACCCCTTTCACATGGTAGTACAGGTGTAGCACCCCCTCCCCCCGATAAGGTGGTCAAGGTATATACCCCTAAATATGGTAGTATGGGCCTAGCACCCCGCCCCCCCCGACAAGGTGATTGAGGCATAGCACCCCTTCAACAAGGTGTGGTCACTTGCAATATTATAGATACTTTTCATGAAATAAATACATATATACATTCATTTCTTCATCATAAAGTCACTTAATTCATAAGCCATGTAATAGACCTTCAATAACTCAAGAATCCATAACCAGACATTTTATCAAATACTTGGCGGGTATGTAATGCTAGTTCAAAATCATCAATTCAAGAGTGAAATCATGTGGAAAAACTTGAAGTAAATCAACCCACCAATACTTAGTAATACCTTTATACAAGATACATTGAAATCCCTAATAAAATCTTATCATAGACCATAGATTCATAGCTCAAAACATGCTTAAATAGTCAAAATTTTATGAAACCCCAACATAGTTCATAGTCAAATTCATAATAAAATGTACCAATAGATAAATCAACAAGAAAAAATGCAATTTGCATAAAAAGGAAGGTTGGGAACCATGGGAGAAAGGACCTAATTATTGAAAAACACATACCTCATCTTTGGAGATTTCCTTGATGAAGATTTGAATGAGAAGTTGAAGTTTGATTGAATTTCTTGAGATCCGTAATAAGTTTAGGATACTTTAATTTGATTGAGTTTGAGATCTGGAATAAGCATAGGAAGCCTTAGGCCCAAGACCACAAAGCCTTAGGCCGTAATAAGAAAACTAGCAACATAATACACTGATTTGCGATGGCTTACCGTCACAGACCTAACGTGCGCAGATTATCAAAAATAAATTTTGGAAAGAATGAAATTTAACTATGGGTCTTCTAAAATAGGGGTTATGCCCATATCCCACTCAATTTTCTCCTTATCAAGAATATAAAGTCGGACTTTTGATATCACTCATGGATTTTGAGATATATGGAAATTACCAATACAGGCATTTTTGAGGCACATTTTCGGGAACTTTTTAGCTTGTTTCAATTCGTTTGTATCTAGCTTCTTTACCTTGATGGTATTGTTGCTATATTTCAGAAGATGCCTCATGGAAGACCTCACCTACCAAGACTGGCCTCGGCTAAGGAGGGTCAAGCACTACAAGGGCCTATGGATGAGCCTATTTGTAATGGTGAGTTCCAGACGGCCTTTGCCATACTTTCCCAAGAACTGATTACGCAGATGATGCAGGCTAATCTACCACAGGATACTATTCCGGCTTCTAAAGTGAGGGATTTCACCAGAATGAATCCTCCAAAGTAATTTTCATCAAAGGTTAATAAAGATGCTCAAAAGTTCATTGATGACCTCACCAAGGTATTGAATGTTATGGGTGTCACTTATGAGTAGAAGGCTGAATTGACTGCCTATCAGTTGAAGGATGTAGCCCAAGTGTGGTATACTCAATGGTCCATGGAGAGAGTTTGTCGTGATACTATTTATTGGGAGGATTTCATGCTTTCTTTTCTTGATTGTTTCTTCCCACTTGAGCTTAGGGAAGCAAAGATGATTTAATTTCTCAATCTCAAGAAAGGGAATATGAGTGTGAGGGATTATTCCCTCAAGTTCACCAAGCTCTCCAAAAATGCTCCGACACTTGTTACTGACTCTCATGCAAGGATGTACAAGTTCATTTTCGGTATCTCTATCCAGCTTGTGAAAGAATGTCGCACCACTATGTTCATATGGGATATGGATATTTCTAGACTCATGGTGTATGTTGAATAGATTGAAAGAGAGAAACTTAAAGAGAGAAGGGTACATGATCCTAAGAAGATCCGTTTTGATGGTTGGTTTTTCGGCTCTCAGGGTGGTGGTTTTTTCGCTTCCAATAAGGCCAAGGTTCAGGTGCTTAGGTTGCTAATGCTAGAGTGCCTTCTCTTAGGGCATCGGTTGGTTGATGACAGGGTTATCATCTATGTTACAAGTGTAGGAAGCCCCACATAGGTGAATATTGGAAGAATTTGTGCGCTTGCTTTTGTTGTTGTGATAAGAATCACAAGGTCACTGATTGTCCGAAAAATCCTCATAAGGGTGAAGGTTAGGTGGCTTGAGGTGGGTAAGGGAAAAAAAGAGCTCCACAAGGTGTTGCCTC
>JAOTQR010025326.1:0-16665 GCA_025774065.1 Solanum ossicruentum | reverse complement strand
GTTAGGCTGCGTACATCCGACCCCCCCTCACCCCGCAATGAGCGGGAGCCTTTTGAGGCACTGGGGTATGTTGATGTTGTTGTTTGTTGTTGTACAAATGCCCCCTACTTCAAGTCTCGCCGAGATATATTTTTTTTTTGAAGACTAGGCTTAAAGTATTAATTTAATGCCCTAATTTTTTTTATTTTGAAAGGATCAATAAATATTGTGAACAAATTATTTTCTTTATTTGAACATTGTGTTGTATACATATCCTTGAGAGCATTTTTTAATATTATAAATATATGTATCATGTTGCTACGTGGGCATGTTGGTAACACGCAGGAACTTCAATTGTCCTTTTGTACTAGAATGTAATATTGCCACGTGAGCATGCAGATAACATGAAGGAACTTCACTTGTCCCTTTGGACTAGAACACATTTATTCATGCACTCCAAAAAAAAAAATACTCCATATCCTTCTTGAAGTGAAGAAATTACTCGCCGCCTAATAGTATTAGGACTCCTATCCAAAATTTTCAAGGATTAGGTTATAAACCAATAGTTTGGATCTATAACTATCCACATTCTTGTCATGGAAAAACATCAATTTGTAAGCAGACGTCTTTTGAGTTCATCGTGCAAGCATCGAAGTGCAAGGTAGTTTTTCTTTTAATCTTCATCACTTCCCTTTTTCTTTTCCTTCTCTTTTTGTAGAGTGATGAATTTATGAATGTGAACCCAATGAAGAGTTTTTTTTGTAATACAAGAACATGATCTTGAGGAGTGAAGGGATGGATCCGCATTCGCACCTTAAGAAAGGTAATTTCATGGTAGTTCTTACCGCGCAATGGAATGGATACGCATTCCCGCCTTAAGAACAAGGTAACTTTATGGTAATTCTTATAAAGCAAAGGAATGAATACACATTCCCGCCTTAAGAATAAGGTAATTTTATGGTAATTCTTATCGCGCAAAGGAATGGATACGCATTCATGCCTTAAAAATAAGGTAACTTGAAGATGTCCTCATGGTGAAAAGGAATATATATGCATTCCCTACCCTAAGAATGATAAAGAGCTTTTCTTGACAAGATTATATTTATATGTTTTTTCTTATTATGCTTAAGTTTATCATTAATGACTCTTTCTATTCCTTGTAGTTTGAAAAGATGGTGCTTTTCAGGCAATACATCTCTCCTTTCACCAACTTAAGTATCTTGTAGCCGAAACTGAAGACGGGGTGGAGCAAACCAGATTTTTGACTCAAACTCCATTAGCTAGTTGATATGCGAGTTCGTGGCCTTCTTTGAAATATCCACGTCATATGGCGAATTGGACTTTAGTGAAAACTCACAATTCCAATAAGCTGCTCCAGTTGTGGCCCCTTCAAGCACTAGATCATCACCATGCTAACATTGCACTTCCCTTCCAAGCTTAGGTCGTCGTATGATTAAAGGTGTGATTCGATGGGGAGACACCAGGATAGTTGAGGGAGAGTATCGCCATATTCCAGGTTACTCGATTGAAGATGTACTTGGTAGGTGTCAAGACGCTTTGGGTATAACACCAATTTACGTTCCATTTATGCATCACTTTTCACTTATGATCATAATTCAGATATTTTATGAGCATTCTGTGAAGCTTGGTGCCCCAAAACAAACACGCTTCTTATATCTGTTGGGGAATTGTTCATTTCTTTATGGGGTTTACATGTCCTTGGAGGCTTACCAATTTGGGTTCTCTTTATGAAGAAGTGGTTCCTGAGGTCAAGGAACTTACTGAGTTTGATGAAAAGAAGATAAAATATCTTCCTCAGACTTGTGAATATTTATTTGCGGCCTTTCGTCATCTTCGTGGCACTAACCAAAGGGTGTCTTTTAGCCAATGGATAGAGCTTTAGTGCAAGAGACCCCTAAGGTATAGACCTGCTCCACCAAGGCAGGAAGAGAAATCTTCTCATCTTGAATTAACACATAATTGTAGTAGAGCTTTGCCTGACACAAAGAGATGGTCACATGTTGAAGAAAAGGTATTCTCCAAGATTGGAGTGAACTCCAACAAAAGAGATAAGACATATGGGGCAACCTTCTTATCCTGTTGGTTGTGTACTTTTGTCCTCCCAAATAAAGAAGGAATTACATTTGTCCTGGGACTTTCAAGATGGAAAGCTTGATGGCAAGTGGGAAAATGGTCAGTCTTGCAATTTCGGTGTTGGTCAGATCTATAATGGTTTGAATAGGATCTCAACTGCATCCTAACTTAATCAAATAGCCTGCTTCCCCATCCATTATGTTTATGGCTAGCTTGATTATTATTTCAAGACTCATTTCGCATTGGCAAATGGCCCTTTGTTCCTACTATGGTAGTATATTCTGGAGAAGGTGCCACAAGGTATTTTGATAAAAATGATGCGAGGAAATATATCCATGGTGAAGAGTATGTTGCTTGGTCTTCTACTATGCTGATAAAAAGTACCCTTACTTTTATGTAGATAATGATCATGCACCAGAGTTGGAAGCGAGCTACTTCATAAGTATCCGTTTCAATTATCTTCGCTTTAGATGCAAAAATTTATTTATCATTGAGTCATACAACCACACCACTTCAGTCATCAATTTCGATTCTACCAGAATATTCTTGGTATTATGAAGAATCATATTCGCAGTGTTTCTTTGGACTAGGGACTTATAGTTTGGCGGATCTGCACTATGAGTCAATCTTCTTCACGAGCAACGTTTCCCTTATTGATGCCTAATACAAGAGATTCTTTGGGATCTAACTATCAGATTTAGTGGAAGAAGACTCATGGGTCTTTTCCTTAGTGATCATTTGCAGGGTTTGGTGAATGTTGCTGGACCAATTCCTGTTGTACACTTAGAGGGTTCAAACGAAGTACATATATGCAAAGCCCTCAATGCTGATATGGATGATACTCTTTCTTTGGGTGTCAAGATGTCCCAAAAACATAACAAATGAAAATCTCAACTTCCTATGGTGACACCAAAAGAAAAGATGTCTACTCAAGTTGCTTGAGTTCCTAAAAGGTCGCTTCAATATGAGAGTGACAGTAGTAGTAGAGATCGTTGTTGGAAGAGTACAAGGGTATGTCTAGACAAAAATGTTACTGCGCCCATGGTTGAATAACATGATAAGACAAGTATCCCCTCGAGGACCATAACGATCCCTATTGAAGAGGTATGATTTATACTTCCTCTATTGAATACATCTTAGCTGCTTTTTTCTATTATTTATCCTTTTCTCTTTTTAATACAGGCGAACAAAAGGCCAACTCCCATCTCTTGTGATGAGATGAAAGATACTTTGAAGTCTAATCTACTTGACCACCCAATGGCTGCCATGTCCGTATTCGATGGAAAGAGGGTCATCCTAGATGCTCAAAAGAATTTTATCTCTTCTGTTTGGACCACTATTCAAGCGAAACTCTCTAGATGTAATGTGGATTCTTCTTTCTCTCGTAAAGATGAAATCCAACTAATTATCAAGGAGATGAAATGCAAAGATATAGATATCTCGCCTTTGATAAAATTATTACTCTTTTTTAAGTTTGCTAGCTCGAATGACCAGGCGTGATCAACCCTCCATGATATGGATGCAGAAGCTACAAGAAAGAGTTGTTCTATGCAGCGGGAGCACGTCTTTCAAATGCCATGCTTGAGGAGTATGAGAAGGTTAGAGTGATGTCCTCTCTTCATCAGTTCCTGGGTAACATGAAGAAAAATATAAAGGAGCTATGCAAAAAGGCAAAAGCTTTGGAAGTCCTTTTAGCAACTGCCAAGGAAGAAGTCGAAGAGGCCAAGCTCGCGACCGCACTTGAAGTTAAGGAATTTGATGCATGCTCTAACATTGATTTTTATGATGGTTTGGGACAAAAGAAGGAACATCGAGAAGCTTTGCGTCAAGAGCTGAATAACTACAATTTATGCTTAGATTAGATTTATTTTCCTTTTTATCTTCTTTTGCTTATTTTATTTTTTTAGATTTAGATGATATGTTAGACAATTTATGACACTAATATTTTTTTTCTTGTCTTACATTATGCATCTTTATGGCCCCTTTTTTTCATTGAATTCTCCCACTTGAATTTGCTTTGGTTGCAAGCTTTATCAATCCAAGCTTCACCCATAACTTATAGGTCAATAAGAATAGAAATATGTAAGCTCTACTAGCAAACATTGTGAATGTTAATGTCAACTTATAAAATAAGCCTTAAGGACTTCCAAGGCTTGAGTATTTTAACTTTCAGACTTGATGACCTTCTTTTATTAGTTTGAAGGCATTAGGAATCTAGAACTTCCACTTCAAGCCTTTAACTTACAACCTTGTAAAATTTGAAGACTTCGATTTTGTCCACATGCTTGATTTAGGATCAATCGACAGGTTTGGAGGATTTAAATGCTTTACCTCCCATACTTGGAGGATTTGAAGACTTCAACTAGCAAACTTAGAAGATTTGAAGGCTTTAAGTCACATATTTGGAGGATTTAAAGACTTTCAAGTATACTGTTAGTGAAGCTCATATTTGATAGAGGTTTGTCCACATCGAGTCACCACCATTTGGTATTAGTCTAAAGTTTGATGAGAGGTTTGCCCACATCGAGCCTCCACTATTTGGTATGAGTCCAAAGTTTGATGAATGGTACTCACAACTTTAACACTTATGTAAGAGATCAAGTGGGAACATATGGTTTTTTGACACTCATGCAACTGAACTTAGAGTATAATTCCAAGCGCCTACATACCTCAATGAAGAGGATCAAGTCACAACGTACTTATGAAAGAGTGAGTATTTTTTATTTTTTGCTTTTTAAGGTGTGTCGTACACAATTTATACTCTTATGGCCTAAGAGTAACATGAAATTTATGCTTGTACGTCACAGAGCGTCATCTCACTTCAAGGGTGCCTCTTGAGGAATTTTGCATTTATGGGACCAGCCCTTATGCCATCGACAAGTTTGTAAGCACCATTTGAATACGTTTCTTGTACTACATATGGTCCATCCTACTTCTAGGTGAATTTTTCCCCAGACTTATATGAAGTGACAATGGGTCATCTCCTTACTGCAAGAACTTGGTCTCCGACTTAAAAGCACCTCAAACGAACATTTCTGTTAAAAGCACGAGATAGACGAGCTTGATAGTATTCAAGATTTTGTTGAGCTTCGACCCTATTTTCATCTAGAACTTTTTACTCGGAGAGACATAGTCTAGCATTCTCTTATTTGGTAAATCCCTTTTGAATAGCAAGTCTCAAGGAAGGTATTTGTCACTCAAATGGCAGATTTACTTCAACTTCAAAAGCAAGCGAATATGGGGTTGCTTGAGTAGGTGTGTGATATGTTGTCTTATATGCCTATAAGGATTCTTCCATTCTTTCATGCCAGTCTTGTTTGGACTTGGAGACTACTTTCTTCAGGAGATTGCACAGAGTCTTATTGAATGCTTCGGCTAGACCATTAGCGGCAGCATGATACATGGAAGATTTGAAAAGATCACAAATATTATTCATCAATTTGTTATTATCGGTCATTATGTTTCAAGGAATGCCAAAATGGTATATGATATTCACTCGAATAAAATTTGCGACATTCTCCTTCTTCACTTCCTTGAGAGCGACAACTTTGGCCCATTTAAAGAAGTAATCTGTTGCAACCAAGATATATAGGTGCCCACTAGAAGATTTTGGCAGTGGTTTAACAACATATCCCCAAGCATCGAATGACTAAGATGCAATAGTCGGGTGTAAAACTTTAGACAGTTGATGTATGAAGTTTGCCTGGAATTGACAAGCTTTGCACCTTTGAGCATAATCGAAACAATCTTTTACCATGGTTGACCAATAATACCCCATTCTTTTTATGTGAAAGTGGAGCTTTGGTCCAGAGTCATGTGATCCACACACTCTCGAATGTGCTTCCTATAGAGCTTGACTTGCTTCTTCCTCTCCCAGACATCAAAAGAGTACCCCCTCAAATGATCTTCTCTATAGTGTGTCCTTACAGTAAAGAAACTGAGGTGCACGATGACGAATGTAATTCCTCCTTATGGCATCTTCTGGGAGTATCCCATAACATAAGTAGTCAACAATAGCTTGTCATCACTCCTCTTTGTTGGCTTTGGAAACTGTGACAATATGTTCAAGATTATTCTCCATATGTCCGACTTCATCCAATGGTGGTACTATCCATTTATGGTAGATAGTAACTTGTGTCTAATCATGAAGAGCCAGAGTTGAGGCAAGAGCAGCTAAGGCATCAGATATTTTATTCTCCTTTCTAGGCATATGTTGGAGGTAGAGTCACCAAAGACTTACAGTTGTAATTGCTTCATGTCGACGGCCATTCCGAGACAAAGTATCAATGCTTGATATTCTGTAACATTATTAGAGCAACATTGTTTCAATATGAATGAGAATGGTAGGACCTCTCCTTGCAAAGTGACAAACACCACTCCAGCACCAACTCTGCCATGATGTGCAACCCCATCAAAGTACATCTTTCAAGGAGGTTGTATTTCAATGGCTATCGCATCTTCATCAAGAAGCTCTTGAGTTAGCTCCCAGTCATGTGGTATTGGATGGTATACCAAGAAGTCTTCTAATGCTTATCCCGTTACAGCTTTTTCAGGGACATGTGTGATCTCAAACTGTTAGAATTGGAGGTACCACCTTTCTAGTCGGTCTCTGAGGACTGGTTTCGACATAATAAATTTGATGGGATTTGGTTTAGTTATGGGATGAACAACGTGAGCTTGAAAATAGTGTTGCATCTTTTGAATTGAGAAGACTAGAGCTAAACACAACTTTTCGATTGGCAAATAATTCAGCTCATTTGATGTCATCATTCTGCTTAAGTAGTAGAGGGAGTTTTCTTTGCCTTCATTATTCTCTTAAGCTAATATGGCTCCAATGGATCTTTCTTGTGCCTCAATGTATAGTATCAATGTCTTTCCCAGTATAGGAATCGCTAGAACTGGAGTGTTCGCTAGATATGCTTTAATATTTTCAAAAGATTCGCTACATGTTTGGTCCCACTTGAAAGGAACACCTTTCTTCATAAGGTGACTGAATGGTTGGAATCTTCCAGCTAGATTTCATATGAACCTCCTCAGCTAAGCTAACTTTCCTTGAAGGCTTTTTAACTCATGAATATCTCAAGGCTCAGGCATCTTCAGGATGGCATCAACTTTAGCTTGATCAATCTCGATCCTTCGATGTCATACAATAAAGTCAAGAAACTTGCCAGAAGTAACCCTAAAGGCATATTTTAATGGGTTCATCCTTAGCTGCTATCTTCAGAGCAATTTAAACATCATTCTTAAGTCTTTCAAATAGTCGCCCCTCTTTCTTGACTTTGCCACTAAGTCATCAACATAACATTCAACATTTCTGTGGAGTAAGTCATCAAATATATATTATGCATAGCCCTTTGATATGTAGCACCAACATTCTTTAGACCAAAAGGCATCACTTTGTAGCAATAGATACTTTCAGGGGTGCGAAATGCAGTGAGTTCTTCATCCTTTGGTGACATGCGTATTTGGTTATAGCCAGAAGAAACCATCCATGAATGATATTGCCTTATAACCAGTTGTAGCATCAACCATTATCTCTGGTATCGGCAGTGGAAATTCATCTTTAGGGCATGCATTGTTGAGATCTCTGAAGTCAACATAAACTCGAATTTGGCCATTCTTCTTCCTCACTAGAATAATTTTTGAAATCCATGTGGGGTATTTAACTTCACAAATGAAGCCTTCCTCCATGAGCTTGTTGGCTTTATTCTCGGTCAATGGGACCAACTCTGGCCTAAAACGTCTTTGGGCTTGCTTCACAGGACAGGCACCATTCTTGACAGCCAATTGTTGGACCGCTATTTTAAGATTTAACCCTGGCATTTCCTTGAAACTCCAAGCAAATACATACTGATACTCTTTGAGTAGATTCATGTAAGTGCTTTCTTCATCATCTTCTAGAAAGGTTCTCAAGTAAGTTGGCCTTGGGTCTTCATGAGTGCCAAGGTTAAACTTTCTTTAAAGGTTCTATTATGTCTTTCACTCTTTCTTTTATTTCCGGTGGAGCATCTCCAGCATCTTCTTTTTCTGGTGGATCATTCTCATTAACAGATATATGGTAGCACCAAGTAATGTATTTTAATCCTCCATCAACCTTTACCTGAGATGAGGCATCGAGCTCTCTCAAAGCTGTAATATGATACAAGGAGCCTACACTTTCTTTATCTTCCTCACGTTCCTTGGTGTAAAACAAAGTGTTAGTCTTTGCCTTTAGGACCTATTCACATGAAACCATGAGTTACACTTTTCGCTTCATCCTAGAGAGAATTGTGCTTTGGATATCCTTTTGGATAAGTGGAGCGAGTATCGTCGCCCTTAAGTAACTTCTCCCGATGCTTCTTATGCTCTTTCTTCACTTGTCTCAATCTCTCGAACACAGAAGTTCTCATAGTGGGTTTTCCAAGTCAATAAAGATAAAAGGCCTTTTGCTAGAAGAAGCATACTTATCTTCGATGGTGATTTAATTGTTACTTGCTCTTCTCATGGAGATACGGATTGGAGGTGGTTGGCTATAGCCCAAACCTTCGCGTGCTTTTCTGGTGGTATCATCTAATAGGAGTTTTCCTGATTTAGATGGCTTATTAGGTTTGTATCCAGTCTTTGCAAGTAACTTGTAAGCATTTGGACCAAATCCTTTTGTACATTTTGTGAGGAGTGGCATATCTTGAGGTAGATTTTGAGCCACAAACTCTCCCAGCAGTTTTGAAGACAAGTTGCTTGCATTAATGCATTTGATGGGAAGAGTTAGCTCTCCCAATACATTTACCTGAACATCAGATGATTGGCCAACCTCTTTCTTTACCTTTGTAAGATAGAGGGGTATAAAAGTTGGCTTCTTTTTCGAGGACATGATCTTCCTTTTATCTGGATAGGACTCTAGCTACCCAATACTGTCCTTGACCTTTTCAAAAATCATATCAATTGTTTTGCTGGTAGGCGCATTGGACTTGGTCGATTTGACATCATCAAGTTTTGCTTCCTTCAAAATATAATTCTTCAAGTAGAATTTTGCATCAACAAAATGTGGCTCAGCTTCAGTGAAAAGATTATTATCATAAACTATTTTCCTTTCAATTTCATCTTGAAGATGCTTCAAACATTGATAGTAAAAGGATGAGACAATTTTGTTTTCTTGTACCCAAGGCCTACCAAGCAATGTATTATATGAAGTCTTTGTATCGATCATATGCATCCATGCATTAGATTGCAAATCACCAATATGAATTTCTAACTTGATGGAGCCTATAAACCTCTGCCCCCTTGATTGAATCCTTGTATTAATAGATAACTTTTACTAAGTTCCTCAGTCATGATGCCAGTTATTTCAATGTATAGATGGTCAGAATGTTAACTGGAGATCCTTCATCAATCAAGCTTCTATATATACTCTTCTCTAGCACATGACCTACCATGTACAAAGGATGATTATGTAGCTTTTCACCGAATAGGAGATCATTCTCTGTAAATGTGATTTTTGTATCATATGTATGTGCTTCTTGAGAAGAGGGTTCTACAGGTTTCCCAGAAGATAAGGGAGATGCTTTTGATGACGTTTTGCTCATTGCTTCTTACTTATCACGGCAGACATCTTTGATGAGCTTTCACCTACTGTCTCTCCTTTATTAGTGTTAAAACATGTTGCCTCATTGTTATCTTGGACAGTTCTAGTATGAAACCAACTCAGCAAGAAATCTCCAAAAGTCACAGGACATTATGCCTTCTGGTAGTGATGTACTTCCATCTTTGCTTTCTTTGGACGTGCGACTAGCTTTTGCTCCTTTGGTCTCCTCACCATCCTTCCCCTGGTTGGTTACTTAGATGATTCTCTTCATGAACTTGTCTTGTTATGTCTCAGCCTAGTCACGAGAATCCAACCTTCATCACCATCTTTATCAGTTTGAATTCTGTTGGGCTCTAATAGCTTCTTCTTTTCAGAAATATATATTTAGATTGGGTCAAGTGAGCCTAAAGTTATAGAGATTTGGTTAGAACTAGATTTCTTATCATCAAGGACAATCTTCTCTTCACTAGCCAATTGCATGAATTTGTCCTTGAAGACGAAACACTTTTCAAGAGAATGACCCAAAAGTCTATGATACTTGCAATAGTTTGGATCGTCAATCTTTCTAGCTTTATCAGGCCGTTTCATCTCCGATAACTCGATGAGCTTTGGTTTAACCAATTCATCAAACATTTGAGAAACATCATAATCTAGAAAGGGGTATTCTTTTTCTTACATCTCTTTTAAAGTCAACTTTCATTTTGGGCACCCCTGAAAAGTTGTCTTCACACTCTACTTCATGTTTTCCTTTGTAATGAACTTCACAGGCTATGCGTTAACATTTATAGATTCCTAATTATGATTCTAGAGCACAAATTTTCTCAATTTCTTCAATTCCTGCTTATCCTTTTCTTTGCGAGGATCATGGACGGGCATTATATCTTTTCTTACAAAAAACATGCTTAACTCCATATCATGAGCACGAGTTGCTAAATCATCAAAGGACTTTGTCTTGATTCCTTATAAGATTTATATAAGCCCCAAGTACATCCTTTGTATACATATTTCAATTGCTGAAGCTTCACTAAGTTTATCTTTACATTTGAGACTCGCATTCCTCCATCGATTTATGAAGTCGATAACTGGTTCACTTTCCTTTAATGAGTATTTGTAAGTTCCACCATGTTCACCATGTGCCTTGTGCTATGGAAGCAATTAAGAAACTCATGCTCTAGTTGCTCCCAACTGTCATTAGATGGGACACAAGATCTGTGTACCATTCAAAGATATTTCCTTTTAAGGAGCAAATAAACTACTTGACGAGATAGTCTCCATAGGTCCAAGAATTGTTACATGTCTCCCAAAAGTGCATGACACGTTTCTTCGTATTTCCTTTGCACTCAAATTGCTAAAATTTGGGAGGTTGTGTCACACCTCGGAGGGTACCCTAGGCGTAACTGGCACTCAGAGACTATTGCTAGTCCCTGAGCGAACCACATAACCCCCTCTCCTTCATTCAATCAAAAGATTAGTGGAAGACATAAGAATAAACAAATCCAAAATGGTGGGCAGTTTTGTCTCATCACATCGATATCAAGAAATAGGGCCATAGGCCTCAAGTCTAGACATCAACATTCGTAGTAAAAAAGAAATTTATGAACATCTCAGTTTAAAAGGAAAGAGGAAAGACCCCAACATCAATCCATTAACTTTATGTTTATGAAACCTCTATTTCTTCAGTGTAAGAAGGTACCATGATAGACCATGGATACCACAACTTAAAGTAAGAACTCAAAACATTTGAAAATGAAGTATCCTCCGAAGGCAGGGGAGGGCTCACCAAGTCTCTGAAGCTGGGAATCTCTGAACCTCAACGATTCGCTTGCTGAAATCCTCTGTCTAGTGAGTTTGTATCATGAAATAATGCAGCGCCTAATGACGTCAGTACGTGGAATATACGGCATGTAATATATGCTAAAAGTAAACAGTATAAAATGGAAAGGCATCAACTCATCAGATACTCATCTCATTTAGAATAAGAAACAGATATTATCACATCGACATCAATCAAGACTCATACCATCATATTGACATTAGAATACTAACAAGAAAATACCAATCTGGGAGTTTCTCGAACCTACAACCATCACCTATGAGTCGGTGATGATACAATGAAGCAATGTCATTGTGGCATCCGCACAGTATCTTGCTTGGATAAAAGGGCGTGGCTATCTATGGATCCAAAATAACATTAAGTCCTCTTTTGGGAATAAGGAAACATCTGTTTTCATGGTCCAATCCTCTTCTATGTTGGCCACATAGTTATGGGTGCGAGTTGGACTCACTCTTACTATTTCGATGCTCGATAGTTCTCCGAAGAATCAACGTGCTCATAAACATCAAACATCAACATTTCTCATCATCTAGTGTTTTTTGGACAAGGAACATCAACTCATCTCGTCATCTATCAACTCAAGAAATTAGGAACATCCCTTTTTTGATTATATTCGACCTTTTAAGACTCTAAAGGTATCAATCTCATCAATCGTCAATACATTCAGCTCATGACTCAAACCACAACACAAGCACAGGTATATCGTCAAGGCTCTAGACATCAACCCCTAGGTTCATTCTTGCATGCTTTCAAAAGTTAACATATATGGTTTATACAATATCTTATGAAAAGTATTCAATTCAAGAAAACAAGTTTATGATGATCATCAACATATGAAAATACATGTAAGTAATATAGTTTTCAAGAATTTAATCAAGATAATACTTCAAGAGACATGTATAGGGACTCATGGACTCTTAACTCATCTATGACCATCTATGGGGCACATGGAAGATCAATCCCATGTTTTTAATTTAGCCTTACATTCCCTGAATGAAGAACAACTTAATGGTCTTCAAGGAATTGACCCCAATGTTGAATCTTCAAGCCCTCTCTTCTTCCTCTTTCAAGGATATGCACTTAGAACTAAAGAATCATGGATTTTGAAATCCTTAATCAGATAAAAACGACCTTTAAGCATGTTTTTGGGACATAGAATAGGGTGGAAAATGACCAAAAGACCCTTCTGATAAAAGAATTAGCAATTTTCACTTTGCAAAAACATGTTCGCGCGCTCCAAGGGCGCGGACATGTGTTTTTTTGCAAAATTTCATTTCTTTCAATTTCCCATCAAAAATTTAAAAAATGTAAGTGTAAGTCTGCATCCTAGGCATGTCGCGCCCTAGGCGCACACTCTCACTGTCTCAAAATTAATTAGTAAAAATTGTTTTCCTACCCCGTTGCTCTGAAATCGGGTCGAGGCCATTTTCTCATTTAATTTTTCGCATTGATCATAAATCCAGTCTCAAATTTTCCATTGGAGCTTGGGAAGACGCGTTATGCACATGATTACTTTCTAGGGGTATTTTTGGTAATTTCACAGGGTGTTACCGGTTGATAACCAACAGGTATTTTAAGGCTATAGATCCTTGCAATGTAAGAGTTGGCAGAGACTTCATACTTTTCTTTTGTGGTCCCTTCAATGAACTCCTTTAATTGATCAAGTGAGATCATCCCTTCAGCAGAAACTGGCATCTCCTTGATAGACGATGCTTACTTTATAGGATCTTCAGTCTCTTGAAGTTCAATACCCTTCCTAGGTGCATGGCTTGATTCCCCATCTAGTAATCCATCTACTCTATCCATCAACTTATCGATGCGATACTTTTGATGTTGCACATTCCTGGTCAATCCTTCAATCATCTTTGCCGGATTTGCAAGTTGTTCCTCCATGGATGAAGTATTAGTTGTCATTGCTTGCATGACTGTTGGAGGCATTAAAGAGTAGCATGGTTTATTATGAAAATTGATCTTCAGAGGGCTCATGTTATGTGATGCATATGGAGAAGATTCATTGGATGAGTCATGATCTTTTTTTGCAGTAGAATTCTTGGAACCAGAGACCTTAACTAGAGCCAATATTTGTTTGATCTTCGCAACAACACTGCTCCCTCCTTCTGAAGCATTTGTGGAGTTTCTTGCTCATTTTGTGGTTGCAGATCCAAAATTAGGAGTTGGTGCGGATGTCATTCGTAGTGTTTTTGTCCTAGCATAGTAGCTTTGCTTCTTGTAACCGCTCCAACACTTTCAAAAGTAACACTAAGGATTTCCTCTACTTCAGCAAAAAACTTGAAATCAGCAGCCTTGGAGGAAGTTAATAGGGAAATCTTCTTGGAAACCATTTCAGTATTTCTTGATGCTTGAAAAGTTGAGATAAGAGGTAGAGATTGTCCCACTAAGCGTGCCAGAATTTGTATGACAATCAAATTTGCGTTGAGAAAATAATAAACAAGGAATAAAAAATATTGCAATAATTGTTCTATTTTATTCCAAGGAGTGAGTTCTACAATCTCTATGACTCCTTTGATTTACCTTTCCAAATATAAATTCAAGGGCTCTTTAGCTTGATCTTGAATCTTGAAAAACTTGATGGATTTGATCTTGACTTGTATTTGAATTCAAGGGCTTTAGGGCTTGATCTTGAACTCAGTGGTCTTGATCTTGATATATGAATTTGATGATCTTGAACTTGAACTTGATATGAATTTGTTCTTGAACTTGATCTTGACTTGTGTTTGAATTCAAGGGCTTTTGGGCTTGTTCTTGAATCTGGTGGTCTTGATCTTGATTAAATGATTTGATGAATTTGAACTTGAACTTGATATGCACTTGTTCTTGAACTTGATCTTGACTTGTACTTGAATCCAAGGGCTTTTGGGCTTGTTCTTGATCCGATGGTCTTGATCTTGATGCACTGTTGATCTTAAATGTTTGATTTCTTGAATTCTTATCGTTTGTAGAGAAATCTGTGGTGTTTGATCCACAAGCTCTCTTTGGCTTCTTGTTAGAATTCTTGATGTGAATTCTGAATTATGCTGACCCCTTTATATAGTTGTAGAATAGAGGAGTTATGATGGAATCATGCTTTTTTTCGGCCAATCAGATTCAAGTTGACATGGCACAGAAAAAGTGATTAGAATAGGTTTTTTTTCAAGTGACATGGCAATATCCGATTGGTTGGAACAAATCACTTGCATATGTGACACATTTTTATTGGCCTTTGATTGAGGTAGGAATGTCACATCATTTTGACACATGACATAATCCTATTAACTTCTTTGTTTGACTTGGTATGCCATGTCAATTGGCACGTGGCATCAAATGGGCCTCTAGGATGAGAGGACATTGGGCCCAATAAAGTGGGTCATCTTTTGTAGTCCAAATAAATGAATTTGTGTTTTCAATTAAATTCATATTTTGTTGAACTTAATTAATTGACCCAATTATATTAATCCATAGTATTTATTTGGAGTAATATATTTTGAATTTAATATAATTTTAATAATTTTATAAAATTTTATAAAATTTATAGTTTAATAAATTCATATGATTACAATGGCAATGGAAACAGAATGTTACTAACCACTCCTAATGCAGAGGTAGATAAATATGCGAGCATGAAGGAACCTTTCTATCATCGCATGTGCCTCTAAATTTTATATCAAAGTTGAAAATTCTTCAAATCAATATACTCACAACAGAAGGGTTTTCCTTTGAATTTGAGAAAATTGGAAAAGAAGATCTTAATAAATATGGAGAATTATCGCTAACTATCATAATATTTGTTGGACTTCTCTCCAAAATTCATTCAATGGTTAAACAGGAAAATGTTTATGAAGATGTGGACATGATTTTATATGAATCTCCTAAAAACTAGTACTCAAAACTTTTTACACACATAGTATGATAATCATCAAGACTCTATGCTTAAGTTCAAGTGACAGAGAGCAGATTGTAAGTTTCCAGTGCATTTCTCCATCTGAATCAGAATAAATATATTTTCGAACCCCCTCTCTTTAAAATTCAAAGTGGATATTCGTGCGCGACTCTGGCCCCGGGTCCTTCCTTTCTATTCCTTGGTAAGCGAACCGGGGGGCGATATCTGCTTTTGACTGATAGAAAGCATCTCTCTTTTCCTGCATTAAGATTGAAAACTTCTCGCCCAATAGAAAAAGTGCTTCTTGCCGGGAGGTCGGAGACATCTTTATCTGAGGAGGAGGCTTCGTCGTTCGGCTCTTCAAAGATCGATAAAGAAAAAGAAAATATTATGAATTACTTGACATCATCAAAGAAATAGTCATTCTTCTGAGAAGTCTGGTGGTGGATCCTGAAAATTGGTGTTGAGCTGAAAATCAATCTTTTATTTGCTTTATTTCTTTCATCTAACTTTCCAAATTATACGAACGATCTTCAAAGATTGATTTTCTTCGCGAGTTGAACGTAGGTTAGACCTTTGATGTCATACCACCTTTTAAATCTTTTCTCTTTACTCCACCGCCAAAGCCAAACATATGGCTACGAGTTTGAGGCCCAACGCATTTTTCAACAATTTCAATGCTAGAAAGAGACAATTCAGACTATATCAATTTTTGAATTCGAGCCTATAAATATAAACAGTGATTTGTGTAAGCAGTCATGATAAGTACATAAAAAATAAATTACATGTTCAATTAGACACACACATTTCTTGATTGTTTCAAAATAAAAAAATGTGTTATTCTTTTTACGAGTCTTAAAGAAAATAGTTTCAAAATCTGACAGCTTACCATCTTTTCCTCGCTATACATAAAAGTAAACATGTTAAATTTATGCATCGCCAATATTAACTAAAAATATTTAATAATAATACCTTTTGATAAATGATTTCCCTGATTGGCTTACTACCAATATGATGAAGCATCTTTAACTTAGCTCTATTTGTTGCATTCCTATTGCTTCTAAGCTATATTTGAGTAAAAGTATCAGGTATAAATAGTATGAGCGACTTTTAAGCAATGAGATATGAGTGTGATATTTATAAAGCTTAGTTATATAGAGAGGTTTAGGGATTTTAGCAACAGAGAGAATCTGTTAGACCCCACACTCTCGTTAAATTAAGGATAACAATTAAATTGAAGTCAAAAGTCCTCAATGGGATTAAAATAGGAAAGTTTGGGACCTAATTGAGCAATAGGCAAACTAGAAGCCCTTATGATGC
>JAOTQR010025305.1:0-16666 GCA_025774065.1 Solanum ossicruentum | reverse complement strand
CCAAATCTCAAAAAATATAAATATATAGGCTAGTCTGAAAGAAGATAGCTTAGCAAGTCTCAACATCAACACTAAACTATAGTTTATGAAGTTTCTATCACTATAAGATGGTGTCAATGACAGACCCATGGCTAAGTCAAAATAATATAAAGCTAACTCAAAGTCTAACTCTAATAAGCAAGATAAAAATAAATGTAATGATCCTCCGAAGTAAAGAAGGCTCACCAACTCAGCTGAAATGTCAGTTCCTCAACGGTGCGCTTGTTCAATCCCCTTCCTACGCTTGGTGATGTAGTTAATGAGTGTAAGTGAGACTCACTCCTACCAATTTTGGTGCTCGATACTTCTCCTAAGACTCAATGCTCATGAAACTCTTCCTCATCTCAATTAGCCTCGTGGAGGCACTCACCAACTCAATTAGTCTCATGGAGACAATCAATATCACATTAACCCAAATTCCAAGGTCCTCTATAAATTCAAGGACTTTAACTCATCTCTGTCATGACCCATGTCTAGGGCCTTTACGTGATACTGCGAACGGGAATCCGCAAAGATCGAAACAAGCCTCTTAGCATATAAATCACACATCCTTGGTCACGGAAGCAAAGTAAACAACATCAAGAAATATAATAAAAATTGAAGTGGTACTAAGGGAAGTATTTGATAATCACTAAAGCATTAAAGAGTCAAACTCAAGCATAAGTACATCATAATATCCAACAACACATCTAACATGGAATAGAGCAGGGGTTAAGACATTTTTCGGACTCAACCTCATAGTAATAAATGTTCAACAAAAAGAAGTCTCAAAATAACAAGAGTAATAAAGATAGTGTCCTCAGACTTAAGAGCTCACCAAAGGTTGCTTCAAAGGATCGTACTAGCCACATGGAGGATGATCAAATGGTACTTCAGTCCCTACATGGCAATATCATGTACGCATAAAGTATGCGTTAGTACATTTGAATATAGTAATTATATGGGATGCAATGCAACAAGACATAAGCCAATATGGTCAAAATGCATAATAATAAGTAATAAATAAGTGTAACCTCAATTTGGCATGCATGATCAATACTTTAAGTAAAACATGCTTGTAAATCATTCAACTTGCATAAAACATAATGCATGTGTGGGAAGAGACCCTAACCGACAAAAGTAAAACCAAACAAGCAACAACTTAGAATCTCGATAATTACCCCTCATCAGTAAAAAGGTGGTCTACTTGCTAAGGTAAATCATACATCACCTTATGAGAACTCGTTCCATTTTGGAGAAGGACCCCTCCTTACGGGAACCCATCCATTTTATGAGTGGATTTCATGATAAACTGAACTAAATGGATCCACAAGTATAGTAAGGATTAAGTATAATCCTATGTTGGTGAAACGACCCCAAAAAGTGCCTAAAATTATGCCTCAAAAGTGCCCAGAATCATAAATTCCTTATATCTCAAAATCTGTGTGTGCTATCAAAAACCTGACTTCATATTCTTATTTAGAAGGTCAAATTGAGTAGGAAATGGATCTAGCCCTAGTTTTAGAGCGACGATTCACAATTTCAGTTTTCCAAGTGGCAAAAAATAGTAGGTTTTTCGCGCCCCAGGTACGATGCGCTTGGGTGGTGTCTCAGTGTAAAAATCACCCAATTATTTCAATCTTGGTCCAAAACTTTTGGGTCTTGGGCCTAAGTGTTCGCATGCGTGAAAATGTCTATACTTAGCCTTATTTCACCCTCATATCATTCAAGAAATTCCCAAATACTCACTCAAACACTTACCCAATATTTTATCTCCTAACTTCAAGTATCAACACTCATCCGAATCTTAAAGTTCTCAATCAAGATTCAAGTCTCCATCTCCAATCTTCTTCAAGGATTCTCCAAAAGTCAAGGTATGTGGGTTTCTTTCATGGGTTCATTTTACCCAAGATACCGATGCTTTATTTTTTTCCTAAAATTGCATGATTTAAAATTGATTTACTCATGAGTCTTACCTATTATGAATTTCACTGCACACTATGTTGGGGTTTCATGAAATTATGGTTGTTTCAGCATGTTTTAAGCTATGAATCTAAAGTCTATAGTAAGATTTGATGAAGGGTTTTGGTGTATGTTTCTTGAGGGTGTTACCAAGTATCTACTGATGGTTTTACAATGAATTTTATTGCATTATTCCACTCTTGAAATGCATGGTTTTACATTAGTACTACACACACCAAGTGTTTGATAAAATGTCTGAGTTGTGTCTTCTTGAGGAATTGAAGGTCTAATACATGTCTTATGAATTAATTGACAATATGATGAAGAAAGGAACGTATGTATCTAATATTATCTCTATGTTGTGGGGAAAATGACTAAGCCTCACTTGGGAGGTTGTAGGCCCAGGTAACCATATTGAGGGGTTTGTACCTCTTTCGCCTCTCTCAGGAGGTGGTAGGCCCGCGCAACCATGTCAAGAGGTTTGTACCTCGATAACCATGTTGGGGGGTGTGTACCTCATCAACCACATGAATGGGTTTGCACAGCATGTGCCTCTCCAAGGAGGTGGTAGGCCTTGAATATTCACTAAAGTGGACTCTCCTTACACATGGATTATGTTCTATATAAGCATGGTTTTACTTCAAGCATTATTCATACATGTCATATTGCTATATGCTTATTTATTGTCTATATTATCCATTTTTCTTATAGTTCTTATCTATTATTGTATTGCGTCCTACATATTTTGTACATTCGAACGTATTAATGCATACTCTATGCCTACATGATGTCACCATGTAGGAACCGATGCCCCACTTGATCATCCTTCTCTACGTGGCTAGTATGATTTATCCCAAGCTTGTTGGTGAGTCCTCCATTCTGGGGATGATGTTTATTACCTCATGCTATGTTCTAAAACTATCTTTCTTTTATATATGTTTTGACTATGAGGATGAGCATGGTTGTTTGTCTTTGCCCCCGCTCTTATCTATGTAGTGGAGGTGTTGTTGGACATATCATGTGTAATGTTATGAGCTTGATCCCTCTTGACTCTTGATGTTTATGATATGGAAGTTGTTCCTTAGCCCCGCTGTCCCAACTTCACTCTCTTGTTGTTGTATTTTATTGCTTTTGTGACCAAGGATGTGTGATTATATGTTAAGAGGCTTGTGTTGGGTCCCTTCGCATTTCCCTTGAGTCGTGTCACGTCTAGGCCCTAGGCTTGGGCCATGACAAACATGGTATCAGAGCCCTAGGTTGTTAGGTCATTGGCGTCCAACACACCATATCGATTAGAGTGCTATTATTGTTGTAAAGTGCGCTACAACTATGAATAGGAGGCTGTGAGGCATTCTAGGAAATATTTCACCTCTTCGTGATCTTTGTCGTGTGGTAGAGTTAGGTCCCCTGGGGCTCATTGCTAATCCCTAATCGTTACATTTTAGGATATGACTCAAGCAACTCAGGATGGTGTTATAGTGAATGCAGAGGTTCGTAATGCTCTATGGGTATTGGCCAAAGAGGCGACAAAATTGGCAACTCACCTCGATCAACAAGTGAGTGCCCTAGAGACTTCAATTGGTAAGAAGAGAGATGGTGAGGCCAAGAAGGTCGTATCAGAGGAAAGTTCCAAAGTCTCAAACATAGAGGGGATGTTATATGTCCACCATGTGGTGAGGTTCATAGGGGACCATGTTTGAAGGGCACTGATGCTTGTTTCGGTTGTGCTCATGTGGGGAATAAGAAGAATAATTACCCTCGTAAATGCAATAAGAGTAAACGGGGTGATAACGGAGTGACTTATCTTAGATTCCCAAAACATGGGAGGAATCATAGTGATGTATGTTGGAGGAACACGGGTGCATGTTTTGGGTATGGTGAAATGGGCCACAAAGTTCCGAATTGTCCACATGCTCACAATAAAGGTGAATATGGCCAACCACAAGGGCAAGGTGGTCATGTTGATCAAGGGGCTCATGGAGGGGATGAGGTGCTTGATGTTGCTACCGGTATGTTGAAATTACCTTTGGCTTTGATATGTTGCACTGATGGACCCGGTCTACCCCTATTTCTTTCATTAGTCTTTTGGTTGCTAATGGGCTTCTAGTGTTCCCTAAGTTGTTATGTGAAAGTTTGAAGTCTACCCCATTGATAAGCCTATTGTTGTTAGAAAGTTCATAGGTATTGTTATGCGTTCATATTGCATTAGGTTTTGCATTGTGACTTGTTGGGTTTGATGTGGTGGTTTTTGATGCCATACTTGGGATGGATTAGTTGCATAGATGTTGTATCCCATTTGATTGTAGGGTCCGTAAAGTTAGATTTCAATTCCCTAATAAACTCGCCCTTGAGTAGGGATTTGTGAAGTGGACGCGGAGGGGTAAGTCCGTTTCTTGTCTTAAGGTACAATTGATCTCTAAGGGTTGTATTTATCATCTTGTAAGAGTTAGGGGTTGAACCTAAGATTATTTCTATTGAGGTGGTTCCGGTAATCAATAGGTTAGAGAAAATACTTCCCGATACTTTGAGTTTGGGTTAGTGCATTTTGGTGTGACTTATGCCCCGGTTATGTCTATGGGTCTCATGTATGGGGTCTTTAATCCCCACCTTGCTATGTTGTGGTAGTCTCTATTGAAGATGTATTGATTTATATATAGCTTATAAACCATTTGGGGGTAGTGTTGCAATTCTTGGAGTAAGAAAAGTGGTATGCTAATTATGAGAAGTGTTGATTTTGGTTAAAAAGAGGTTACCTCCCTAGGTCATGTGGCATTGGAGGACTGTATTAAGGTTGATCCTAAGGAGATGTATGTGATTAGAAACCATCCTAGACAATTGACTCCCTCGGACATTAGAAGTTTCTAGAGCTTAGCGGGTTACAATCGGAGGTTGTGAATGAGTCCTCTTCTATTGCTTCTCCCATGAATAGGTTGACCCAAAAAAAGGCTAAGTTTGTGTGATCGATGAGTGTGAAGGGAATTTCCAATCCTTGAAGAATAATCCAACCTCCACTCTAATCTTGTCTTTATCGGATGGGTTGGAAGGGTTGGTTGTGCATTGTCATGTCTCCCGGATTGGTTAGGATTGTGTTTGAGTTGGCCACCACGGTATTTGCTTTGAAAATTTTGATGTCATTGGTTGTATGGGGTGCATGTTGACATATTTACCATTCATTAGAGTCTCCAATATGTGTTCACCCAAAGGGATCTTAGCTTGAGGCAAAGGAGGTGGTTAGCACTTTATAAGGATTGTGATGTGAGTGTGTATTGTAATCCCGGTAAGACTAATGTTGTGGCTGATGTTTTGAGTAGGGTGTCCATGGATAGCCTTGTTCATATTGATAGTGGTAGCGAGGAGATGACTAGGTAGGTCTATCGGTTGGCTAGATTGGGGATTAGGTTGGAAGAGGTGGATAATGGTGGTATTGTTGCTATTGATGGTCCTAAATCTTCATTGGTTGAGGAGGTGAAAACTAAGCAAGATCTTGACCTCGCTTTATTAGAATTGAAGGCATTGGTAAAAGATGGTAAGGTGAAGGTTTTCTCCCAAGGGGAGATGGTACCCTTAGACACCAAGGTAGCTTATGTGTGCATTGTGTTGATGGCTTGAGAGAAGATTCTTGACGAGGCCCATAAATATTCCTAATTTATTCACCTTGGTTCTACTATAGTGTGTAGAGATTTGAGAGAGATGTATAAGTGGGGAGGCATGAAGCAAGACATTGCAAAACTTGTGTCTGATTGCCATAGTTTCCAATAAGTCAAAGTCGAACATCAAATTCCGAGTGGCCTAACCCAAGACGTAGAGATTCCTACTTGTAAGTGGGAAGAGATTAATATGGATTTTGTGGTTGGGTTTCCCAAGACTAGAAAGGGGCTTTGATTCCACATGGGTGTGGTTGATAGGATGACAAAATCAGCTCGTTTCTACCAGTTAGGACTACACATGGGGCTAAAGATTATGCTAAAATGCACATTCATGAATTGGTGAGATTGCATGGGGTGCCTTTGTCTATCATATCAGATCATGATGCTCAATTTACTTCACATATTTGGAGGTCTTTCCAAAGGTGTCTTAGCACAAGAGTTAAACGTTGTTCAGCCTTCCACCCTCAAATAGATAGCCAAGTCGAAAGAACTATTCAAACACTTGAGGACATGCTTAGGGCTTGTGTGTTGGAACTGAAGGGTAGTTAGGATGATCAGCTCCCATTGATTCAATTTGCATATAACAATAGCTATCATTCGAGTATTGGTATGGCCTATTGTGAGGCTCTCTATGGTAGGCATTATAGATCAGAGTTTCAGTAGTTTGAATTCGGAGAGATGGATTTGTTGGGTCCGGATCTGGTTATGGATACTATGGAGAATGTAATGTTGATTGGATAAAGATAGAAAATAGCCCAAAGTTGTCAAAGGTCCTATGTCAGTGTAAGGAGGAGAGAGATTAAATTCAAAGTTGGTGATTCGGCCTATTTGAAGATTTCACTCATAAAAGGTGTGGTTTGCCCTGGTAAAGAGGGAATTGAGTTCATAGTTATGAGTCTTCATAGGGGGTTTGGGGTTGAGGAAGATTAGTTAGATTGCATACAAATGGGGAGTACCTTGGGATAAGGATATGGGTCGTCTGGTTCTTCATGTTTCCAGGATTGAGGATTTGTGTTGGTGATTCAAGTGTTATAAAATTCTTGAGGTTTTGGACGTTATGGAGGATAAGTAGACTTATGAGGAGGTCCGATGGAGAAGTTGGGTGGATATGAGTAAAGGATAATTGATAAGGGTGTAGTGTTCGTCATGGCCTTTGGAAAAATCATCAAGTTGATAGTTTCACTCGAGGAGCTAGAGCGGGCATGAAGAAGCGATATCTGAACCTCTTTCACTCTATTCAAGCTTGTGGTGACACGTCAAGTCCTTTCCTTTTATGATTCCAAATCTTATGTTTCATCCCTTATGTCATTTGTATGCATTCATGGTTATGTTGACAAGAATATGATTTTGACACTTAAGATTTTGAAAATGTTGTTTAAGTACATTATCGCATTCTTGTTGGGGCTAATTTCTCCAAGATTACTCTTCTTATATACATCTCTTGAACATGCGGGGACGCATGTTCCCAAGGGATAGATATTGAAACGACCCTAAAAAGTACCAAAAATTGTGCCTCTGAAGTGCCCGGAATCGTATTATATCTCAAAATCTGTGCGAGACATTGAAAAATTGACTTCATATTCTTTTTGAGGGAGTCAAATTGAGTGGGCAATGGGTCTAACCATGATTTTAGAGCAAACGATTCACAATTTCGATTTTCCAAGTGGCAAAAAACAGTGAGGTTTTCGTGCCCCAGGCGCGACGCGCTATGAGCGCGGCTCAGTGTATTCTAGTCAAGGACATAACCATCATCTGCTAGTGCACGTACACCCAGAACCAGGAATGATTAGAGGTCTTAGAATGTTAGAGCCTATTGATCTCAATCGCAGCCTAGTCTAGCTCAAGGTTCACTGGTGTAAGACACCATGTGATAAGTGTGGCAGATTACACTTGGGTAAGTGTTCTGAGGGGAGTGATGCATGCTTATGGTGTGGTCAAGTGGATCATTACCAGAGAGTGTGTTCAAGGTAGGCTAACAGGGCTCAATCTTCTACACTAGCCTTGCTAGCTAGAGGAACCCAAAAAGGTACTATGTCAGGCACAAGTGGAGCCATAAGCTGTTTGTATTCCATGGGTAGTCGCCAAGATCAGGAGAACTCCCCAGATGTTGTGACAGGTATGATTTGAGTCTTTACTTTCGATTGTTATGTTTTGATGGGTCCTGGTTCCATATTATCATTTGTAACTCCTTATATGGCTAGTAGATTTGATTGAACCCTTGAGAATCTTCTTGAACCCTTTGATGTTTCTACTTTAGTGGGTGAGTCTATTTGAGTTGAGAGAATCATAGAGCTTGTGTAATGTCCATCCATCATAAGGCTACTCTTACTGGTTTGGTTGAGTTAGAGATGACTTATTTAGATGTAATCCTTGGCATAGATTGGCTTCACACCTATTATGCCTCTATTTATTAAGGAGCCCAAATTGTTAAGTTCCAATTCTTGGATGTACCAGTTCTAAAGTGGAAGGGTGATTCTATTATACCTAAGGGAAAGTTAATCTCCTACCTTAGGACCAAAAAACTAATTTCCAAAGGTTTTATCTATCACCTGACGAGATTCAAGTCTCATGATGTTGAGTTTCCTACTCTGGAGTCAGTCCTAATTATGAATGAGTTTCCTGAAGTGTTCCCCGAGGATCTGCCTGGAGTCCCTCCTAAAAGAGAAATTGACTTTGGGATTGCTTTTCTTCTTGACATCAAGATTATCTCAATTCCACCTTATATGATGGTCCCCACTGAGTTGAAAGAGCAATTGAGAGATCCTTTAGAGAAAGTCTTTATAAGGTTGGCCGATTTCCCTCGGAGTGCCCCTGTCTTATTCGTATGAAAGAAAGATGGGTCTCTCAGAATGTGTATGGACTACAGGAAAATGAACAAAGTCATGATAAAGTATAAATATCCTCTCCCAAGGATAGATGATATATTTGACCAACTTCAGGGTGCCTTTTATTTCTCAAAGATAGACCTCAGGTCTGGCTACCATCAGTTGAAAGTGAGGGAAAGTGATATTCCAAAGAAAACCTTTAGGACTATATATGGCCATTTTGAGTTCTTGATCATGTCCTTTGGGTTGGCGAATGCACCTGCAACTTTCATGGACTTGATTAATAGGGTGTTTAGATAGTATCTCGATATGTTTGTGATTGTGTTCATCGATGACATTTTGTTTTATTTGAGAGATGAGGAGGAGCATGCCAATCACCTCAGTGTTATCCTTCAGACCCTGATGTGCTGTAAAAATGCAACACATTTGGTGTCTGAAACAAGAGATTTTGTGAGTTCTTAAAGCGACTTTTTAGGGTTTTGATGTATTTTTGTGTTAATCTTGCAGAAAAGTTAGGTTGGCATGATTTTGAAGAAAAGTTGCAGATTTTGCTGAAGCATAGGCCTTATGAGCCCACCTACAAGTCATAGGGTGGTTTCAGATCAAGAATCAGAAACCAAAATTCAGTAATCTGCTAAGTGGAGGTCACTCCTACGAGGCCAACATACGAGTCGTAAGTCACACTGTGACTCGTATAGGTGGACTCGTAGCAAGAATCAAAGAGCCAAAATGTCAGACAAAAAAAGTGAAGACCAAGACTACGAGACCAATATACAAGTCGTAGCTCAAGCAATGACTCGTACCTATGTGTCATACTAGTTTAGTCCAATATGCTAAGAACCTGATACGAGACCCTAACCATGACTCATAGGTCATCCTACGAGTCATATCTACGTAACGTATCAGCCAACAACTGTCTTTTTTGTGTAAATTCTAGGGTTGTTTTGAAAATACTATATATAGTTTAAGTTAGGTTTTTAGAAGGGGAGTTCGACCAGGAGACTATTGAGAATCATATTTTGAATCTTTTCTTAGTTTTTAGAGTAGTTTATTGTTCTTTGTTGGAAGCCTATTTTGGGGAATGCAAATCTTTCCTTGTAGTCATATTGATCAATCAAGCTTGTGAGTTTGCAACTTGTGGTGCCTATTTTCTTCATTATTATTGGTAAAACTCTCAACTATGTCTATTATGTGCATTCTTGTATGTTTTGCCTTAGCCATGAGTAGCTAAGCACCCACAACTTGGGGTTGTGGGAACCATGGATTGTTGACATTGAGATGACCTAGGTCTCTTGCATTTCTATGATTGAGGTTTTACATATATTATCTATTTCCCTTCATGATTATTGTTGTTTGGTGGTGGACAACACCAAACCCCGTTTAGTATCACGATACCGACCAAGGCAATGACAAATAGGAAAAGGGAAGTAGATGACATAATTCGATTGATGAGTTCTCATCTAATTAACTGAGCCAAACCAAGGGGAGGTTGACTGGGACAATAAGTAATGGTTAGTTGGCACGCCATGGTTGCCGATGAAACGCCATGGTGAAATTCAACCTTCACCTTCACAAGAGGGCTGGAAGAACCTAAGTTACCATCCTGCATGCAAATCACCAATTGTAGTTATGTTATCTAGGGTAATCAAGTCGACGAACCATGGGAAACACAATTACCATGTTGTCTCCAAAATTGAGTATTTCATTTCATTTTAGTTAGTGGTAGTTTTATTTTTCTTTTGAAATCCAAGCCCCCCTCCCCCCACATTTAGAGATTGTAGTCATAAATACTAGAAATGATTAGTGGTGAAATCTTGTAATCAAGCTCTGTATTCGCTGTGGATTCGATCCTAACCTTGGTTAGGTTAATTGCTGATAATGATCGCTTTCTTATTGGAGTGGGAACATCATCAGAAATTATGGTGTTGTTGACAGGGAATACGACTAGGTTTTGATTTTATTTCACTATTAGTTAGTTAGTTGATTTCTAGAGTCTCTTGTACTTAATTTTTTTTTGTTGTTTTTAATTTGCAGGGTATTCTAGGTTGTATGCCCAACACAAGGATCCAAGAAAATCCCTTAGCTCCACTCAATATGTAGATCCATCGATTACCAAGAAGAATGGCTCAAATGAATAAAGATATCGAGGTTGAGAAGGATATGCATGCGAATGAGGATATGGGAAGAGAGGAGAATCCACCACAAAGGGGTAACAAGCCACAACTCAGGGACTTCAATGAAAATGCTTATGGTTGAAACCAATACCGACTGAACCCTATGGCTATGGATGTTACCATTGCTGTAGTAATGCCCCCTTTACTAGCAGATACTAAGCTCACGGTATCAAGTAGATTGCTCCAAATGGTCCAAAACTACGGACTATTGACAGGGATACCTTTGGAGGATCCCCACTGGCATCTACAAAATGTGGTGTTTGTTTGCAAAAGTGTCATGAGACACAAAACCTTTCTCTTAATGCTGTGGATTTAAGAGTTTTTCCACTATCATTGACTAGCAACGTAGCTATATGGTTGCCTGAGCTTCCTTCTGGTACTATCACAAGTTACACTGAACTGTCAAGAGTATTCCTTGAAAGATATTTCCCAAGATCTAAGAAGTTGAAGCTCAAGGACCAAATTAACAACTTTGAGCAATTGCCAGGTGATTCTATTAGCACAACATGGGAGAGGTTTACTAAATTCTTGAGGATGGTCCCTGATCACAAGATTGTTGATGATGCATTGGTTGAAATTTTCTATCGGGCACTTGATGAGAGTAGTTAAGCTTGCACCGATACGATTATACGAGGGATGCTCCTAGACCAAACTTTGCATTAGTAGCTGTAAGAATGGAGCAAATGATCAAAACAAATTGAGCATGGAGATAACGAGTGCGAGGTGTGATGAAATCCTCTTATGCGGTTAACACAATAATGAGCAAGCAAAGGTAAACAAAGAGATCATGGAGTAACTTGCTCAGCTTCGCACAAGTATGGACTTGGTTTTAAGGCAAAATCAAGCAAGTGTCAAGGAAGTCACTCACCAACCTCTGAAGGTTCCTACCTATGATGATCCATTCTTTGATAAGGATGCATGTTTTGTAAGCAACCAAGCGGCAGGTTTCTAGAACAACTCCCAAGGGTACAATTCAGATTATTGGAGGCAAGGTTCTGGGAATCAAGGTCAGAACTTCACCTGTAATGGGATGTATAAAGGTAGCCGAGGTGGATAATATAAGAGAGAGAGAGTGCTAGGCGCAGAATGATGGAGAAGAGAGGGCTACAGGAACAGTCCTCATGTGCCACCACGCAACTGTGATGTCGTGTCAAGCAACTCCAAGATTGAAGAAATGTTTGAAAAATTGTTGAAGCGAGCCGACCATCAAGATGAGACTTTAAAGGGTATGAAAGTAGATATTTCAAGTAGTAGTCAGAAAATAGATCTCACTCGGTGGCTATTAAGCAACTAGAGCAACAATTCGGACTAGTTTCTTCATAACTGAATCAGCGCCAAAAGGGCACCCTACCAAGCAATACGGTTCAAAACCCAAAGAATGAAGGACATTGCATGGTGGTGATGACTAGGAGTGGAAAGTGCACCGTAGACCCCCATATGCCAAAGGTGGAAAATTGGAACTGCAAGAAGAGAATGAATGAGGGAACCTAGGAACGCAATACGAAAAAGCAACCCCAAAAGTATAAAACCTTCCTGAGACCCCCTCCTCCTTTTCTTTAAAGGCTTGGGAAAAGAAAGGAGGAAGGTAAGTTTGAATAGTTCTTGGCAATGCTTAGGAAGTTGTTAGTCGATATCCTATTAATAGAAGCCCTTGAGAGGATGTCAGGACATGGCAAAAGGATGAAAGACCTATTCAAGAAGAAACTAAAAGTGAGCCAAGACCTCGCCAAAAATATTCAACATTGTGGTGCCATCAGCACAAAATCGTTAGTGCAAAAGCGCGAAGATCCGGGTGGATTCACCATACCATGCATATAGGAGAAATAGCATTTGCTAAAGCACTATGCGATATAGTGGCTTGCATCATCTTAATGCCTCTCGCCATATTCAGAAATCTCAGTTTGGGGAGCCTTGTTCCTACAAAGATGTGGTTGTTGATGGTAGATAGAACAAACCAGAAGCCTATGGGGATCTTTTATGATGTGTTGGTAAAAGTAGACAAATTTATATTTTCCGCAGATGTTATTATACTTGACCATATGGTTGATTTTGTAGATTCGATCATTTTGGGAAGACCATTCTAAGCCACAGGCCGAGCATGAGTAGTTATGGAGAAGAGTGTACTTACTTTCAGGTTTGGTGAAGAAACAGTAGTGTTTCAAGTGGGGCAGCAGGACGACAAGAGTTTTGAGTTCCAAGTCATCTCAATGATTATAATGGATGAGGATGATAAAGCAGAGATCCTGGTAGAATTGAGGTTCGACGTTGATCCTTTGGTAGCTGTGTTGATGAACATCGATGGTTACAATATTCCTGATTATGAGGAAATAGTAAATGCTCTCGGGGTGTCACTTGGGCCGAGGCGACAAACATGGTTGGAGATGGACTTATGCAACAGGGAGACACCACCTACAAAGCCCTCTGTAGAAGTTCCACCAGAGTTAAAGTTAAAGGTATTACCATCACATCTGAAATATGCATACTTGGGAGAGAATAGTATATTACCTGTCATTATTACAACATATCTAAGTGAAGCACAAACAAAAGCTCTAATCTTAACTCCCAAGAAGTACAAGAGAGGTAATGGGTGGACAATTACAAGCATCATTGGCATACCCCCTGGGATATGCACTCATAAGATTCAGCTAGTCAAGGATTACAAACTGAGTATTGAGCATCAAAGGCTGTTGAACCCTCAAATGCAAGAAGTTGTGAGGAAATAAATTATCAAGTGGTTAGATGTAGGAGTAATTTACCCAATTGCTGACAGTGAATGGGTGAGTACAATATAGTGTATTCCAAAGAAGGGACGTATCACAGTGGTGCCTAATGTAAAGAACAAGTTGATCCCCATGAGACTAGTCACCGAATAGAGAGTGAGCATGAATTATAGAAAATTAAATGCTTCTAATTAAAAGGATCATTTCCCTATGCCCTTCATGAACCAGATGCTCGACAGACTAGCAGAAAAAATGGATGGTATTGTTTACTTGACGGGTATTCCGATAACAACCAAATTGTTATTGTGCTTAAGGATCAAGAGAAATAACATGCACATGCCCCTATCGTACCTTTCCATTTAAGAAAATGCCCTTTGGACTTTGTAACGCTCCATCCACATTTCAAAGGTGCATGATGTCTATGTTCTCGGACATAGTTGAAAGTACTATTGACGTGTTCATGGATGACTTCACTGTCGTTGGCCAATCTTTTGAAGAATTCCTTTTACATTTGCGCGATGTGTTGCAGAGATGTGCTGAGGTCATTTGGTGCTAAAGTGGGAGCAATGTCGTTTGATGTTCAAAGAGGGCATTGTACTTGGTCACAAAATTTCGGGCAAGGGAATCAAGGTGGATAAAGAAAAAATCGAGGTGATAGAAAAACTGCCACCACCAATTTTGCTAAAAGGTATCAAAAGTTTTCTAGGCCATGCCAGATTCTACCGCCACTTCATAAAGGATTTCTCCAAAATCTCACACCCCTTGTGTAAGTTGCTAGAAAAAATGCGAAGACCACAACACCCATTATTATCGCTCTAGATTGGTCACAACCATTTGAACTAATGTATGATGTGAGTAGGGTTGCAACTTAGTGTGGTGTTGGGGAATCAAAGAGAGAAAGTCCTACATCCGATCTATTATGCCAGCAAAGCACTGAATGTGGCTCAGAAGAATTACACTGTGACCCAACAAGAATTTCTTATATTGGCATTTGCTTTTGAAAAATTCCGTTCATACTTGTTAGGAGCTTAAGTGATTGTGCATACAGACCATGTGACGCTCAAATATCTTATGGCAAAGAAGGATACAAAGCCAAGATTCATTAGATGGGTACTTCTCTTGCAGGAATTCAATTTTGATGTGATTGATAGAAAAGGTTCAAAAAATCAAGTTTTCGCTCACCTTTCCAGATTGGAAGATGAGGCTATGATGAAGTTTGATGATGGGCTGGACATAAATGACTCATTCCCCGATGAAAGAGTTCTGGTAGCGTCACATGATCTTATACCTTAGTTTCCAGACTATGCTAACTATTTGGTGAAGGATATAGTGCCTCCTAATTTAAACACCTATCAACGTCACAAATTTATGCATGATGTAAAGAAGTTCTGGTAGGATGAGCCATATTTGTTTCGTATTTGTGCAGATGGGGTCATCTATAGAAATGTTACAGAACTAGAGATTATGAGCATTCTGGAAGCATATCACTCTTCAATAGTGGGTAGTCATCATAGTGGAGATCGAACTACTTATAAAGTGTTGCAATGTGTCTACTATTGGCCCTCTATACATCAAGACGCCTATAATTATGTTAAGTCTTGTGACCATTGTCAAAGGGAGGGTAGAGTGTTGCAAAGGCACAAACTTTCTCTAAACCATATTTTAGTCATAGAACTATTTGATGTTTGGGGCATTGACTTTATAGGACCTTTTGTAGCTCCCATGGTAATAAATACATGTTGGTCACAATCAATTATGTCTCCAAGAGGGTAGAGGCCATAACTTTACCAAACAATGAGGGTAATAGTGTTACTGGGTTTCATTGAAAAAATAATTTTTCTAGGTTTGGTACACCGCGAGCTATTATCATTGATGGAGGGTCTCATTTTTGCAAATGACTGTTCAAAGCTTATCTAGAAAGATATGGTGTGAAGCACTGAGTGACAACCTCGTACCATCCGCAAACTAGTGGACAAGTAGAAGTATTGAATAGGGAAATAAAGCAAATCTTATCCTAAACAGTAAATGTGAATCAAACTGATTGGTCAATGAAGTTAGATGGTACTTTATGGGCCTATAGGATGACTTTCAAGACTCCCGTTGGAATGTCCTCTTATCAATTGGTATTTCGGAAGGCCCGTCACCTGCCTGTCGAACTTGAGCACAAGGCACTATGGGCATTGAAGAAGCTGAATTTAGATTGGCATGAAGCTGCAACTTCTAGGTTGATGCAGTTGAATGAGCTTGATGAGTTTAGATTGAGTGCATATGAAAGCTCTGCCTTCTATAAGCAACGACTGCAAGTTCAGCATGATCGCAGAATTGAATATTGCCAATTTTCTTAAGAAGACATGTTACTGTTCTACAACTCCAGGTTGAGGTGGTTACCTGGAAAACTCAAATCTAAGTGGATGGGGCCCTTCAGAGTAATGTGTGTCTTTAGTCATGGAGCTATCGAGCTAGATAGCAGGGAGGGCAAAACTTTCAAAGTCAATGGACAAAGGGTCAAATGGTATATAGGTGACATAAAATCAAAACAGTGGAAGATTGCGATCTTGAAGAGGCATAAACATAAAAGCTTCCTATCATGCCGTGAAAATAAATCAGGTGCTTCCTGGGAGGCAACCCAAGGTACGCCCCTTGCACCTTTTCTTTGTGATTTTACTTTGAGGACAAAGTATCCTAGTTTGGTGGGGTGTGGGAATATAGATTAAGGTGAAGTCTGAGTAGCCTCAAGTCCATAACTTTTTCTATTTTTTATCCCAAGGTTTTCTTATCGTGCTTCTTTTTCCTTGTGGATGTTTACTTTTCTATTGAATTGGCATATTTAGGTAGTGTAGATAATGAGTAAATTCATAGTAGTGTTATATATTGGCATATACATAATTTTTAGATGTGTTTTTAATGTTTTGATGAAAAATTGGGTACCCTCAAAATCTTTGAGGTTATGATTATTGATGCATGGGTACCCTCAAAATCTTTGAGGTTATGATTATTGATGCATTCATACATTTTTGAGTAGTTGGCAATGTTTGTTCTGATATTGTGAAGGTAAGTTGCGACTAAAAATATGATCTGTGAGTCTATACTTGATTATGGATGCAATTGTCATGTGTGTTGTGAGCTTATTTGCTTGCATTCATGCATCTTGTATGGACCCAGAACTTTCCTTGTTAATCTAAAATTAGTTTGTTGATGTGGTGGATGTAGAAAGTATCTTAGACCTTTGTTGTTTGAGTGAATCCACTTTTAGCCTAAATGACCCACCAGATGAGTGAGTGAATCCCTTGTTCCAAACTTTTGAGCTTATCATGTACTCA
>JAOTQR010025284.1:0-16668 GCA_025774065.1 Solanum ossicruentum | reverse complement strand
TAAATTACATGGTTTTAAACTAGAACTACACACCTGTCAAGTGTTTGATAAAATGTCCGGTTATGTTTTCATGAGGAATTGAAGTTCCAACGCATGTCTTATGATATTAATGACTTTATGATGATGATATGATGATGAAATGAATATATATATATATATATATATATATATATATATATATATACATGGTTTTCTCTGTATAGCGTTATAGTGTGTCTACGCCTCTCTCAAGGGTTGTGCACCGAGTAACCTTGTCAAGGGGTTCATACCTTGGTAACCTATCAGGGGATTTGTACTTTGGCATCCTGTGTGGTAGGGTGCGATGGTCCACCAACCTATTGAGGGGTTTTTACTCCGGTACCACAGGTGGTAAGGTGCAATGATCCACTAACCTATTGAGGGGATTTGTACATCAATCACCAAGGATGGTATGGTATGACGATCCACCAGTAGTTTAATGGTCTCTTCTTACATATATGTTATGCGTTATGTAGGTATGTTTTACTTAAGGATTAATCACACATGCCATATTATTACTATGCTAACTATTATTTATCTCTATGAATTTTGATTATGATGTCTATCTCTTGTTACATTTCATCCTCCATAGATAGTACATTCAAATGTACTAACGCTTACTCTTTGCCTACATGATGTCACCATGTAGGAATCAGAGCTCCATTTGTCCATCCTACTCCTCCCCGTGGCTAGTTCCGATTGTCCTACAAGCGTGTTGATGAGTCCTCCATTTCAAGAACATTGATTATGATCTCTTGCTATGTATTAAGACTATCTTTCTTTTGCTTATGTATTGACTATGAGGGTAATCCATGTTGCTTGTCTTGGTCCTTGCTATTATCTATATAGTAGAGGTGTTGTTGGACATGTTATATATCTATGATATGAGCCTTAACTCTCTTGTTCTTGGTGCTTATGATATGGAAATTTACCCTTAGTCCTAATTTCCCTTGTTTATGTTTATCTCTTATTGTCATTTTAATTGCTTCCACGACCAAGGATGTGAAAGGATATGCAATGAGGCTTGTTTGGGGTTCCTCTGGGTTCCCCATTCGCCATTCTTGTCTACGCACTAGGTCTGAGGCATGACAAATTTGCTAAGTATTGTGATGCTTCTAGAGTTGTTTTAGGTTGTATATTGATGCAAAATGGAAAGGTGATAACCTATGCTTCTTGGCAACTCAAAGTGCATGAAAAGAATTATCCTACATATGATCACGAATTGGCCGCCCATTGGATCCTTCCACCCATGGTGCCTAAACCCTTTTTCAATTAATATTGCATGATTTAACTTGATTTTACATATGGGTCTTGAATATTGAGAAATTTATTGCACAGTTATTTTAGTTTATGAAAGTATGGTGGTTTTACCATGTTTTGGGCTTCAAATCTTTGATCTAATGTTGGATTTGATGAGGTATTTTGATATGAATGTCTTGAAGGTGTTGTAAGGTGTTCATTAAAAACTTTTCCACTGATTTTCTTGCATGATTTTATCTCTAAATTGCATGCTCTTTTACCCCTATTAAACACCCTCAACATGTTTGATAAAAGGTTTAAAGCATTAGATATGATATGAGTGATGTTATGATGATGAAATGAGATTATATACATGTTTACTCCTACATGAGATATTTCATTATAGCCTATGTTGAATCCTATATAAAGTGATGCATAGACCATGGCTAATCCAGGGGGGAAAGAGCCTAGGTAACCATGCAAGGGGTTTATACTTCGTCGCCATAAATGTTTGGGGTATGACTATCATCAACCATGCGAGGGGTTTATACTTTGCCAACATGGATGGCAGGGTGCGACCACCATCAACGACCAAGGGGTTTATACCTTGCATAGCTTGCTTGGTCTCATTCTTCACATATGATATTCTATATGAGCATGATTTACTTATGCATTGATGATGGATGTCATCTTTCTACAATATGATTATTGTCTATCATTTTGCATTTTGGATTATGATGCCTATTTCTTGCTACACTGCATTCCACATACTTAGTATATTCAAACGCCCTAACCATACTTTTGCCTACATGATATCACCATGTAGGAACCGGTGCCTAAGTTGATCATCCTCCTCCCCCATGTGGCTAGGTGGTGCTATTTAAAGCGTATTGGTGAGTCCTCTATTTCGGGAAATTTGGTTTATGTCTTTCTCTATTATCTATTTATTGAGACACTATCTTGTGTTATCTTTGACTATGAGGGTGAGCCCGGTTACTTTGTCTTGGCCCCTGTTGTTTCTAAGTTTTAGAGGTGTATGTTGGACAAGGTGTGTACTATGTGTGAGCTTGACTCTTGACTTTTGACTTCGATGTTGATGTAAGTTTTTCCCTTAGACCATTACCTTTACTTTTATTTGTAAATGTCTTTGTATGCTTCTGCAACCAAGGCTGTGTCACGATATGCTAAGAGGCTTATTTGGGGTCCCTTTGGGTTTCCCATTCACCGTGTCACATCTAGCCCTAGGCTTGGACCGTGACAAACTTTTTATAAGAGAACTAGGTTGATAGATCCTCAGAGTCCAACAGATCGCGCCAATTAGAGTCCTATTCATGGTTGTAAAGCATGCTATGACTATGAATAGGAGGTTATGAGTCATTTTAGGAAATGTTTTCCTTCTTCATGTTTGAAGTCATACTGTACGTTTATGATAAGTATTTCCCCCCTGATGGTTGTTCTGTAATATGCTAGATAATGCCGAATAAAAGAGAAAGATGGGCCCAAATTCCCAAGGAGTAACCTACCAATGGTGAGCTCCGGGATGTTCTTACTATGCTTGCCCAAGTGGTGGCCGATCAATTCCAACAAGTGGCCCAAGCCCCTCATACTACTACCCCAGGAGCTAGGGTAAGGGACTTCATGAGTATGAATCCTCCGGTTTTCCATGGGTCAAAGGTGGATGAAGATCAACAAGAGTTTATGGATGAAATCTACAAAATCTTGTCTACTATGGGTGTATAGCCAAATGACAAGGCGGAGTACCAACTCAAGGGGGTGGCCAAAATTTGGTTTGATCAATGGAAAGGTGAGAAACGTAATGGCTATGTGGTGCTTTGGGAGGAATTCAAGTTGGCCTTCCTTAAATCGGTTCTTCCTCTTGAGCTTAGGGAAGCAAAGTTGGTTGAGATTATGAACTTGAAATAAGGTGGTATGAGTGTGAGGGAATATGCCCTGAAATTTAATCAACTCTCAAAGTTTGCTACTCACTTGGTGGCTGATTCTAGGTCAAGGATGAACAAGTTTGTTATGAGGGTCTCCGATTTGGTAAGTGAAGAGTGTTGGTCCGCAATGCTTATTAGTGACATGGATTTATCTCAATTGATGACATATGCCTAGCAAATGGAAGAGGAGAAGTTGAGAAAGAGGAGGGGCCCTGAGGCCAAGAGGGCTCGATTTGAAGGCAAGTTTCCCAAGGGTGTTAGATTTCCTCAAGGCCAAAGGCCACCTCATGTTACTAATAGGGGGTTTGCCAATGACTTCCCTAGGCCTCAAGGTAATGTTGGCGTGGCTCCTAATGATATGTGTCCTAGATATGGAGGGAGTCATAAGGGCTTATACTTTAAGGGTTCCAATGCATGCTTTGAATTTGGAGAGCTTGGCCACAAGAATGTAGATTGTCCAAGAAATTGTGGCAAGGTTTGGGGTGCAAATACGGTTCCATTGGGTAGAGGTGTTCCTCAAGGTGGTGCCCCAAGGCACAATCGCTTTTATGCTCTACATGGGAGTCAAAGGTTAGTGAGGTCCCCAACGTTATTACCTTTATGATGAATATTTTTTATCTTGATGTATATGCTTTGATTGATCCAAGTGCCACCCTTTCCTTTGTTGCCCCTTTTATTGCTAAAAATTTCCATGCTGACTCAGAGTTGTTGCATAAGTCATATGAAGTGTTTACTCCTATTGGTGCATCCATTCTTGCTGGGAGGGTGTATAGGAATTGTCCGCTTTGCATATTGCATAAATTCCTACCTTGTGATTTTGTTGAATTAGTTATGGTTGATTTTGATGTTATTCTAGGGATGGATTGGTTGCATGCATACTATACTTCTATTGATTATAGAACTCGTAGGGTCAAGTCTCTATTTCCAAATGAACTAGTCCTTGAGTAAGAAAGTCATGATGTGGTAGTAAAGGGTAGGTTCATCTCATGCATTAAAGCCCATAGGCTAATTTCCAAGGAGTGTTTGTATCTTGTGGGGGTCAAAGATATGGAGACCAAAGTCTCTTCCATTTAGTCAGTTCTGGTTTTAGTTTCTTGATGTCTTCCAAAATGACCTTCTCGGTGTCGCTCCCGAAATGTAGATAGATTTCGGTATAGATCTCCTTCCTGACACCCAACCTATCTCCATTCCCCCTTATTGTAGGCCCCGACGGAGTTGAAGGAGTTAAAGGAGTCATTGAAGGATTTGTTGGAGAAGGGATTTATTAGACCTAGCCAATCCCATTGGGGTGCACCAGTGTTGTTTGTAAAGAAGAAAGATGGGTCACTTAGAATGTGTATTGACTATCAACAACTCAATAGGGTCACTATAAAGAATAGACATTCTCCTCCAAGGATTGATAACTTGTTTTGCCAATTGCAAGGGGCTAGCTTTTTCTCTAAGATTGATCTTCGGCCCTGTACCACCAAGTGAGGGTGAGGGAGTGTGATATTCCCAAGATGGTCTTTCGGCCTAGATATGGGCATTATGAATTTGTGGCTATGTCATTTAGGTTGACTAATGCACCGTCCATCTTCATAGACCTAATGAATAGAATCTTTAAGCCTTACCTTGATTCCTTAGTTGTGGTCTTCATTGATGATATTTTGATCTATTCATATAGTAGAGAAGAGCATATAGGTCATTTGATGGTTGTGTTGCAAAGGATAAGGGAGGAGAGATTGTATGCTAAATATGATAAGTGTGAATTTTTTGATTGAAGGAGGTTGCATTCTTAGGTCATGTGGTATCGGGGGATGGCATGAAAATGGATCCTAGAAAACCAATGTGATTATGAATTGGCCTAGACCATTGACCCCATCAGATATTAGTAGTTTCTTGGGCCTTGCGGGTTACTATAGAAGGTTTGTGAATGGGATCTCCTCCATTGCTTCTCTAATGACAAAATTGACTCAAAAAAGGTGAAGTTTGTGTGGACTGATGAATGTGAGAAAAGCTTCCAAGCATTGAAAGATAAACTTGTGTGGACTGATGAATGTGAGAAAAGCTTCCAAGCATTGAAAGATAGGCTTGAGTGCTTTTTATGTATTGTGAGGTATTTATAGTTGGTTTGGGTAGTGTATCAATGCAAAAGTTAAGGTCATAGCCTATGCTTCTAGACAACTCAAATTGCATGAAAAGAACTACCCTACCTATTATCTTGATTTGGCCGTTGTGTTGTTTGCATTAAAGATTTTGGCATCATTATTTGTATGGAGGCCATGTTGATGTCTTCACCGATAATAACAGCCTTTAATATGTGTTCATTCAAAAAGATCTTAACTTGAGACAAAGAAGGTGGCTGGAACTCCTTAAGGACTAAGACATGAGTGTGCATTACCATCCGGGCAAGGCAAATGTCATGGGGGATGCTTTGAGTCCGGTGTCCATAGGTAGCCTAACTCATGTGGATGGTGGTGAAAAGGATGTGGCTAGGGAAGTGCATAGGTTGGCTAGATTGGGGGTTACGTTTGAAGATATGGGTGATGGTGTTGTTTTGGTTGATGGTTCTAAATCTTCTTTGGTTGATGAGGTGATAGCAAAACAAGATCTAGACTCCTCCTTGCTCGAATTGAAGGCCTTGGTGAAGGAGGATAAAAGAGAGGTTTTCTCCCATGGGTGAGATGGGGCCCTTAGATACCAAGGTAGGTTGTGTGTGCCATGTGTTATAGTTTGAGGGAGAAAATTCTTTATGAAGCCCATAATTCCTCTTATTCTATCCACCCCGATTCCACCAAAATGTATAGAGACTTGAGTGATGTGTATTGGTGGGGAGGAATGAAGAGGAACATTGCCTAATTTGATAAGGTTGCCACAGTTGCCTACAAGTCAAAGCTGAACATCAAAGGCTGGATTGCCTAACCCAAGATATAGAGATTCCTACTTGGAAGTAGGAGGTAGTTAATATGGATTTCGTGGTTGGGTTGCCCAAGACTAGAAAAGGTTTTGATTCACTTTTTACTGGTCAAGAGTACATATGGGGCTGAGGAGTATACAAGTTTGTAAATCCATGAGATAATGAGGCTGCATGGGGTTCCCTTATCTAATATATCAGATCGTGGTGCAAAATTTACTTCACACTTTTGGAGATCCTTTCAAATGGGTCTTGGTACCAAAGTTCACCTAAGTACGACCTTCCACCCTCAAATGGATGGCCAAGCCGAAAGGACAATTGAAACACTTGAAGATATGCTTAGGGCTTGTGTCTTGGAGCTTAAAGGTAGTTGGGATGACCATCTTCCGTTGATTGAGTTTGCCTATAACAATAGCTATCACTCTAGCATCGGTATGGCTCCTTTTGAGGCTCTTTATGAGAGACGTTGTAGATCACCGGTGGGATGGTTTGAGGTTGGAGAAGTGGATTTATTCGGGCTGGATCTGGTTTTGGATTCTCTTGAGAAGGTAAACATGATTACGTAAAGGTTGGAGACAGCCCAAAGTCATCAAAAATCCTATGCCGATGTAAGAAGAAGAGACATAGAATTCCAAGTGGCTGATTAGGTTTATTTGAAAGTTTCTCTAGTAAAAGGTGTGATTCATTTGGTAAGAAAGGGAAATTGAGTCCTAGGTATGTTGGTCCTTATGAGGTGATAAAGAGGGTTGGTAAGGTGGCTTATGAGTTTATGTTGCTTGGTGAGATGAATTTGGTTCATCCGGTGTTCCATGTATCTATGTTGAGGAAATGTGTTTGTGGTCCTAATGCCATTGTGCCTCTTGATGTTGTGGGTGTTGTTGAGGACAACTTAACCTATGAGGAGGTTCTAGTTCAGATCTTGGATAGGCAAGTAAAGACATTGAGAAACAAAAAGGTAGCATTCGTTAAGGTCCTTTGGAAGAACCAACAAGTCAAAAGTGCTACTTGGGAGGCCGAAGAGGACATGCAAATGTGATACCCTTATCTCTTCCACTCCACTAACGTGTATGGTACAAATTCTAAGTCCCCTATGTGACTTCAAGTCTTACATTTCAATCCCTATGTCATTCAAGTGTATTCATGTTTAAGTTGGCAATTTATGATGATTTCACACTTATAATGGGATTTTGAAAGTGATGTTTAAAATGTAATTTGCATTCATGTTGGCGCTGATTTGTTCATGATTATTCTAGTATTGTGCCTCTCTTCTGCATTCATGGATGAATGTTCCCAAGGGGGAGATACTGATACGACCCCAAAAAGTGCCTGAAAACGTGCCTTGGAAGTGCACGGAATCTTGTTTTCCATAAATCTAAAAATCCATTTTGAAATTTTGAAAATTTGACTTCATATTCTTGTTCAAGGGGTCTAAATTAGGGTGACAAAGGTCTAACCTCAATTTCAAAGCAAAGGAATCAAATTATGAAATTTCGCTTGGTGCGATTTCCCGAAAGCATTCGCGACCTCTCCGAGATGCGAAGAGGTGTTATTTATGCTCTTACTTTTCCTAATTCGCCCAGATTTTTCTACGTGTTGGACCTAAGTTTTCCCAAACATATTTTCACCTATACCTAGCATTATTTCACCCTCATATCACCCAAAAACATTCCCCAATATTTCCCCAAACATTTAAACTCATTTCTGACCCTAAACTCTAGACCCAAACTCAAGGTCAATCTCAAGGATTTCTTCAAGAATCTTACCTAAGCTTCAAATCTCCATTAAAATCTTCTACAAGAACATCACAAAAGCTAAGGTATGTGGTGTTAATCCATTGGATCCTTCCACCCGTGGTGCCTAAAACCTCTTTTACTTAATATTTACATGATTTAAAGTGGTTTAACATGTGGGTCTTGAATATTGAGAAATTTACTGCACAGGTGATTTTATTTTATCAAAGTATGGTGGTTTTAGCATGTTTTGAGCTTCAAATCTTGGATCTAAGGTTGGCTTTGATGAGGGATTTTGATATGAATCCCTTGGAAGTGTTGCAAGGTGTTGATTAAAGGCTTTACCACTGATTTTCCTGCATGATTTCATCTCTAAATTGCATGTTCTTTTACCCCCATTACACACCCTCAAGGTGTTTGATAAAATGTCCGATTATGATTTCTTAAGGAATTGAAGGTCTTTAGTATGAGATATGATATGAATGATGTTATAATGATTAAATGAGCTTATGCATATGTTTATTCCTACATGAGATATTGTATTAGAGTCTATGGTGAATCCTATATAGAGTGTTGCATAGACCATGCCCGATCTGGGGGAAAAAGAGCCTAGGTAACCATGTGAGGACTTTATACTTCATCACGATAGATGTTTGGGATATGACCAGCACCAACCATGCAATGGGTTCATATGTCGTCACCATGGCTGGTGGCGTGCGACCATCATCAACCATGTGAAGGGTTTATACTTCGTCACCATGGATGGCGGGATAGGACCACCATCAACCACCAAGGGGTTTATACCTTGTATAGATTTCTTGTATCATTATTCACATATGATATTCTATATGAGCATGATATACTTAAGCGTGAAGCACATATGCATTGATCATACATGTCATGTTGCTTTAATATGCTTATTGTCTGTCGTTTTACATTTTGGATTATGATGTCTATCTCTTGCTACATTGCATCCCACATACTTAGAATATTCAAAATTACTAATGCATACTCTTGCCTACATGATATCATCGTGTAGGAACTAGTGCCCGAGTTGATCATCCTCCTCCTCCACGTGGCTACGGGGTGCTATTCTAAACTTGTTGGTGAGTCCTCCATTTTGGGAACTTTAGTTTATGCCTTTTCTCCATTATCTATGTATTGACACACTATCTTGTGTTATGTTTGACTGTAAGGGTGAGCCAGGTTACTTTGTCTTGGCCCCCGCTCTTTCTAAGTTTAAGAGGTGTATGTTGGAGAAGGTGTGTACTATGTATGAGCTTAACTCTTGACTTTTGACTTCAATATTGATGCAAATTTTTCCCTTAGACCCATTTCCCTTACTTTTATTTGTATATGTCTTTGTATGCTTCCACAACCAAGGATGTGTGACAATATGCTAAGAGGATTGTTTGGGATCCCTTCGGGTTCCCCATTCCCTATATGCTATCTATTGCTTACTATTATACATTTTGATTATGATGCTTATCTCTGGTTGCATTGCATCCTACATACTTAGTGCATTCAAATGTACTAACGCATACTCTATGCCTACATGATGTTACCATGTAGGAACCGGAGCGCCACTTCAACATCCTCCTCCACATGGCTAGTACAATCTCTCTAAAGCTAGTTAGTGAGTCGTCTATTCCGGGGACAATGTTTTATGTTCTTATGTTATGTATTATGACTTTCTTTCTTTATTGGATATTTTTACTATGATAGTAAGCCCGATTGTTTGTCTTGGCCCCAACTAAGTTTTATGGTTAGAGGTGTTGTTGGACATGTTATGTATAATGACATGAGCCTTAGCTCTCTCTTGAATCTTGGTTTTATAATATGAAAGTTGTCCCTTAGCTCCATTAATCCCTATTCATGCTCTCTTATTCTATTTTATTCTTTCTGCAATGAAGGATGTGTAATGATATGTTACGAGCCTTGCTTGGGGTCCCTTCAAGTTCCCTATGCATCGTGTAACGTCTAGGCCCTAGGCTTGGGTTGTGACACCGACTCTATGGGAAGGACTTGAAACTTAACATCGCCAACCCTCATAACATGATAGAGACACCCATTCGAGATCAACCTTTGGGCTTTAATGCAAGAGAAAAACCCACCCTTGACTACCACATCATTACTCTCCCACTCAAGGTTGCAGTCATTTGGGAATTGGAATTTTACCCTATGGATTGTACAATCAATAGAGGCATAATATGCATGCAACCAATCCATCCCAAGAATGACATCAAAATCCATCATATCCAACTGAACATGATCACAGGGAAATATTTTATGTAAAATGTAAACAGGACAATTTCTATAGAACTTTCTAGCAACAATAGATGCACCAAAGCAAGTAGACACCTCATTTAGACTCACACAACAATTCAGGCTCAACATGAAACGTTTTGGCAACAAAAGGAGTAACAAAATAAGAGTGGCAGTTGAGTCTATCAATGCATACACATCAAAATCAAAGACTTTTAACATACTGGTGATGACATCGAGCAGCTCATCAACCCCTTGTCTCCCTTAGAGTGCATAGAACTGATTGTGCCTTGGGGATCCACCTTGTTGGCCTCCTCTCCCCAAAGGAAACACATTAGCACCCCAGCCTTGTGGACAAACATTTTTACCCTTGTTTTTATTCTAAGGACAATCTACCTTCTTGTGACCCACTTCCCTACAACTATAGCAAGCATTAATGTCTCTCAAACAAGGATCATCATAACCTCTACCACGTCTCGGGTACATAGGTCTAGGAACCACATCCCTACCTCTTTTGGGCCTTGGGTAGTCATTATCAAATCCCCCACTAGGAACATGAGAAGACCTTTATCCTTGGTGAAACTAGCCACCCTTACGACCTTGGAACTTACCATTAAAATGGGCCTGCTTGGACTCATTACCCCTCCACTTTCTCAACCTCTCCCCTTCCAATTATTCGTCATAAGTCATTAGGCAAGACAAGTCCATGTCACTAATCAACATAGCAGCCGGGCACTCCTCATTCACAAAATCAGATACACCCATCATGAACTTGTTCATTCTAGACCTAGGTTTGTCAACCAAGTATGAAGCATACATAGAGAGTTGGTTGAACTTGAGAGAATACTCCCTCAAACTCATAGATCCTTGCTTCAAATTCATGAACTCCATCATTTTGGCGTCTCTAAGCTCAAGAAGGAAGAACCCGTTGAGGAAAGGCGCCTTAAAGTCCTTCCAAATAATCATATGGTTGACCCCCTTCTCCTCTATCCATTGAGTATACCAAATTTGGGCCACCCCCTTGAGTTGATAAGCTGACAACTCCGCCTTCTCTTCCAATCTAACACCCATGATAGCTAGCACCTTGTATACCTTATCAACAAATTCTTAGGGGTACTCCTCCACTTTATACCCATAGAACTCTAGTGGGTTCATTCTTATAAAGTCCCTCACCCCTGATGCTAGAGTGGGAGCATGAGGGGCTTGGGCCCCTTGATTGACTTGATTAGCCATAGCTTGAGCTAGCAAAGTGATAGCATCCCGGAGCTCTCCATGAGCTGGTTGTTCTTCAAGAGTACAGGCTCTTCTTCCTTTTGTGTTAGGCATGACCTAAAAATGGCAAAGAACATTCGTTAGAAGGGAAACCTTACCTAACTTCTATAGCACGAGGGAAACATTTCCTAAAATGTCTCATAGCCTCTTTCTCATAGTTCTAGTATAAAACACAACCATGAATAAGACAGCAATCAATGTGGTGTCTTAGATACCAAGGACCATTAATAACCTAGTGCTCTAATACTAAGTTTCTCCCAAGCCTAGGGCCTAGACGCGACATGACGAATGGGGAACCTGAAGGGACCCCAATCAAACCTCTTAGCATATCACTACACATTGTTAGTCGCGTAAGTAATTGAACAACAATAAAAGAATACACATAAGGGAAAAGGGACTAGGGGAAGTCTTTCATATCATAAAACATCAAAGAATCAAAGAAAATCAACCTTATAGCATCATCACATAACTTGTCCAACAACACCTATACACTTAGAGTTGAGCGGGAGCCAAGATAACTTACCGGGCCTACCCTTAGAGTCAAAAGCATACAAATAGATAAAGAGAGTCATTACATAGCATAAGGATAAGAGATATCATCCCCAAAGTTGAGGACTCACCAAACATGTTTTGAGAAGATGGCACTAGCCACAGGGAGGATGAGGACGATCATGAGGAGCTCCAGTTCCTACATGGTAACATCCTGTAGGCATAGAGTATACATTAGTACGTTTGAATGTACTAAGTATGTAGGATACTTTGCAACAAGAGATAGGCAACATAATCGAAATGAATTACTACACAATGGATGAGCATATAGCAATTTGGCATGCATGGATGATCCTTGAGTATAACATGCTTATATAGAACATATTACATGTGTAGTAAGAGACTTCTTGATTGTTGTCACGCCCTACCATCCATGTTGATTGAGGTATCAACCCCTTAATTGGTTAATGGTGGTCACACCCTTCCATCTATGTTGATTGAGGTATTAATCCCCCAATTTCTTGATGGTTTTCACACCACGCCATCCAAGGTGATTGAGGTATAAACGACTCAACTGGATGATGATGGTCACATGCAACCCCTCAACAAGATGTGCTCAACTTGCAGCACTATAGATACTTTTCATGAAAACAAAACATATATGTCTTCCTTTCATCACCATAAAGTCATTCAAGTCATAGTTCATGCAATGAATCATCAATAGCTCAATAACTCTACACCGATCATTTTATCAGACACTTGGTGGTTGTGTCATACTAGTGTAAAAGCATGCAATTCAAGAGTGAGAGAACACAAGAAAACTTGAAGTAAATCAACCACCAACACTTGGTAATACTACCTTGCAAAATACATTGAAACCCCTCCTCAAAACTTATCATAGATCTTATATTCATGGCTAAGAACATGCATAAACACTCACACTTTTACAAGATCCCAACATAGTTTATAGTCAAATTCATAGTAGGATAGCCATAAGAAAAATCAACTTAGAAACATGTAATTTATGTTAAAAGGAATTTTGAGCTCCATGCATTAAAGGACCAAATGGTTGAAACCTACATACCGTAGCTTTGGAGAATTCCTTGATGAATATTGGATTGAGAACTTGAAGCTTCAGTGATTTCCTTAAGATCCGGAATGAGTTTTGGCACTTGAATGTTGAAAGAAATATTTATCTAGGTGTTATAGAGAGTATCGGGGAATGTCATGTATGATATGGTGTTAAAGTATGGCTAAGTATAGGTATTTTTACATATGGAAAGACTTACGCCCAAGACACAAAATCATTGGTCTAAGATAAAATAACTGGGCAAAAATAACACTGAGCCGTACCCTTGGTGCGTCGCTGAAACGACCCCAAAAATTGCCTAAAAAACATGCCTCAGAAGTGCCCAAAATCTTTTTTTCATATATCTTAAAATTTTTTAGGTATTTCAAAAATATGACTTGGAATTCTTGTTCAAGAGGTCCAAATTGGGAGAAACAAGGTTCTAACCTCATTTTTAAATCCGCGACACAGAGAGGTGCAAATTTTGTACTGTTTTTCTTAGTTTGTAAAGATTTTTCAAAGTGTTAGGCCTATGTTTTTCCAAAACATGTTTTTACCTATACTTAGCCTTATTTTACCCTCATATTACCCTAAACATTCCCCAATACTCATCAAGACACTTCGCCAAATATCTTCTCCTAAATTCAAGTCCCAAACTCAAGACTAATCTTAAGAATTTCATCAAGGATCTCACTCGAGCTTCAAGTCTCCATTTCCAATCTTCTTCAAGGGTTCTTCAAAGTTAAGGTATGTGGTTTTGAACCATTGGGTCATCACACCCATGGTGCCTAAACATTCTTATTACTAATATTGCATGATTTAAAGTTGGTTTTACATGTGAGTCTTGTATATTGAGAATTTTACTGCATAGTGATTTTAGTTCATGAAAGTATTGTTGGTTTAGCATGTTTTGAGCCCTAGATCTTGGACCTAATATTGGATTTGATGAGGGGTTTTGAAGTGAATGTCTTGGGAGTGTTGCAAGGTGTTCATTGATGGTGTTATAAATGATTTTATTGAATGATTTCATCTCTATATTGATGGACTTTTACCCCTATTTCACACCCCCAAGGTGTTTGCTAAAATGTTCGGTTATGGTTTCTTGAGCAATTGAAGGTCCAAAGTATGAGATATGATATGAATGATGTTATGATGAAGAAATAAGCTTATGTACATGAAATATATGTTCTATACAATGTGTTGCATCAGACTATGCGTGATTCGGGTGTTATAAGTTCTTCGATAACCATATCAGGGGTATGTACCTTGCCAGCAGGGTGTCTAGGTGAGAATGGCATCAACCATGTGAGAGGTATTGTACCTTGCCACCAGGGTGTCCAAGTGTGAATGACATCAACCATGTTGGGGGTGTTTTACCTTTCCAATGGGATATGCAGGTGTGAATAGCATCAACCTTGTGAAGGGTATTGTACCTTGGTTTCCAGGTGTGAATGGAATCTCCCAACCATAGTTGGGTTTCTAGCTTGGTCTCTTCTACACATATGATATCTTATAAAAGCAGGAGTTACTTAAAGCATGTTTTACTTATGCATTGATTATATATGCCATATTGTAATACTATACCTATTGTCTAATGCATGCATTTTGAGTATGATGGCTATCTATCATCGCACTGCACCCCACATACTTAGTACATTTAGACATACTAATGCATACTCTTGCCTACATGATTTCACCATGTAAGGATTGGTGCTCAAGTTGATCATCCTCTTCCTCCTCGTGGCTAGATCAGTTCTACTCAAAGCTAGTTTGGTGATTCCTCCACTTCAGGGACCTTAGTCTATATTGTTATTATTCATGTACTGAGACACTTTCTTAGGTTCTATTTTCACTGTGAGGGTGAGCCCGGTTACTTTGTCTTGTCCCACGTTTTATCTATGTATTTAGAGGTGTTTATTGGATAACTCGTGTAATTATGGTATGAGCTATGACTCCCTGTCCTTGAAGTTGATGATTTGGCAAGCTATCCCTTAGCACTTTTACGCCTTATGCTTGTTTTATGTCTTTTACATACTTCTGCGACCAATGATGTGTAATGATAAGTTGAGAGGCATGTTTGGGGTTCCTTCAGGATCCCCATTTCCTGCGTCACATCTAGGAAATAGGTATGGGTCCTGATGAACTTGGTTTTAGAGAACTAGGTTGATAGAACCTCGGAATCCAACACATCGCATCGATTAGAGTCCTATTTATGGTTCTTAAGTGCCCCATGACTATGAGTAGGAGGCTATGAGGCGTTTAAGGAAATGTTTCCCTTGTTCATGCTCTAAGTCATTCTATAGAGTTGTGGTGTGTTTTTCCCGCTTAACAATTGTTCTTTGCTAGGCAAGAGCATGCCAAACATTAGAGGAAGATGTGCCCAAACTCCCGAGGAGCAAGCTACCAATAGTGAGTTTTGGGATGCTCTTACTATGCTTGCCCAAGTGGTGGCTAACCAAGTCCAACAAGGGGCCCAAGTCCCTCATGCTACTACCCCGGGAGCTCGGGTAAGGGACTTTATGAGGATGAATCCTCCAGTTTTCCATAGGTCAAAAGTGAATGATGATCCACAAGAGTTATTTGATCAGGTCTACAAAATATTTAATATCATAGATGTTGGGCCGAATGAAAAGGCAGAGTTGGAGGCACCAACTCAAGGGGGTATCCCAAATTTTGTATGATCAATGGAAGGGTGAGAAGGAAAATGGTTACCTGGTGCTCTAGGAGGAATTCAAATTGGCCTTCCTTAATCGGTTCTTCCCTCTTGAGCTTAGGGAAGCAAAGCTGGTGGAGTTCATGAACTTTAAACAAAGTGCTATGAGTGTGAGGTAGTATGCCCTAAAATTTAATCAACTTTCAAAGTATGCTCCTGTCACGCCCCAAAGTCCCGTTAGGGCAGATTGGCACCCGTCGCCAATAAGGCTCGGGAGAACCAACCTGTGTCTATGCATTTTCTATACGTACTAAAAGCGGGTTTCTACCTTTGACATGCCTTTAAGAATGTAAATAGTGATAACAAGCCAAAAGAAATGCATATGGCTAGGCCGTTGGGGCCCCAGTGTCTATAGTACGAGACATGACTTCACTTTGATTTACATAGTCTACAAAGCCTCGAAATAAAGAAAAACATCTGATAAGGGTCGGGATAGGCCCCGCCTTAACAAACTGTGCAATAAAAACATATAAGCTCAAGACATACACAAAGCCCCGAAGCAACCTGGAGCTTGGTGACCACAACTTAATGTCCTGTACTCCTACTGGGGAGATCTACTAGCACCTGTACCAGCAGCATGAAATGCAGGTCCCGAACAAGGGACGTCAGTACGGGATAATGTACAGGGTATGTAAGGTAGGATATACTATATAGCAAGTAACAACTCAAATGAATTTGTACACTGGTGTAACATAAGACACCACCTTTAGTTATACTATGGGATCATGTACTTTATATTCTTTATTTTACTTTACCTTTACTGTAAAATCTGTACACAGCTGTAAAACAAATTACCAACTGATCAGTGGTGAAACTTTATCGGGTTCATCCCTGGCTAGGTTATACTTAACCCCTCGGGCTACCCACTGTGATAGGATTGTCCCTGGCTAGGTGCTATCTCCGCCCCTCGGGCTACCACCTATAAAAAATTGTATACTGTATCCTTCAATTACCTTTGAGATGATTCTTTTGGTGGTCACAGTATTGGAACTGTAGGACTGTATATGTAGCATATGACATGTAGATAATCATGTAAGATA
>JAOTQR010025273.1:0-16668 GCA_025774065.1 Solanum ossicruentum | reverse complement strand
AAGTCTATTGGCCAATAGCTTGAAGTAAGTGAGACACAGTGGGCATGTTGACGTTATGACACGGGGGCGCAGGGACGGCGATACGTAACGCCTGTAGCCACCCAATTTATAAAGTGTATGCAGGGACGGCGATACGTAACGCCTGCATTTCACTTATACCATACATGTCCTATGAGTTGGTATCAAAAATTTTGATGGAGGAGTAGCCATTATACTCTGGTGGTTCTTCGATTAGGCAAATTCATAGGTTGTGTAAATCTAACAAGTGGTATCAGAGTAGGTGTTCTTATCAAATGCTAATGCCTAAAAACTTATCAAAATAAACACTGCACCACCTCTTGGACATGGATAAGGACAATCATCTGTAAGGCCACCACTCATTAATGGGACTCACTTTGGTTGGTGGAAGGAGAGAATAGAGGACTTCATGCAAGGAGAAGACTACGAGCTATGGGATAGGATCACTACTGGACCTACTATTCCCATGAAAACTATGGAAGGTCAACAAGTTCCTAAAGAAAGAAGGGAGTTCACTATTGACAATCTTGTGGCTATGAGTAAAAATGCTAAGGCCAAAAACATTTTGGTCTGTGGACTGATACTTGATGAGTACAACAGGATATCGAATTGCACCTTAACTAAGCAGATTTAGGATGCTCTAACCATTTCTTATGAAGGAACTGCTCATATGAAGTAGTTTCGAGTGGCCATGTTGTTTACTGAGTATGAAACCTTCAAGATGAAGGAGAATGAGTCTCTGTAGGACATGATTGCCTGACTTATACTGCTCATGAATGAACTGGCCTCCTTGGGTAAGGTACTCACTACTGACGAACAAGTCGATAAGGTGTTGAGAATCCTGCTCAAAGCTAAGGGGGATGTAAAGGTTACTGCCATCAGAGAAGCTAAGGATATTGAAACTATGACTCTTAATGAGTTGGTTAGAAACTTCAGGACAAATGAAATGAATATGGAAGGTCAAAAGAAGGAAATGGTAACAGGTGACAAATCACTGGCTCTAAAGGTTGCTTCTCATGATGAAGGATCAGATTTGGATGAAGATCAGATTTCTATTCTAGCAAAAAATTTCAAGAAGTTCCTCAGGAAAGGGAAAGGAAGAGACAAGCGAGAAATAAGTATCAAAGTGGTCAGAAGACTCAGGAAGTAAGAAATAGTTTGATGACAAGAATCAAACAGGATGCTACAAATGTAGAAACATGGATCATTATATCAAACTGTGTCCACAATGAGAAATTGAGTGGAAAAAGGAAAGAGCTAAGAAAGAAATGAAACAAAAAGCTGCTGAGCAAAAGGAGAAAGAGGAGTATGTTATGATGGCTTCTTGGGGATCTAGAATGGAGGAGTCAAATATTGAAGATATAGATGAAATTGCTCTCATGGCTACTGAGGATTCAGATCTTGAGTCGGATTACAAGTTTGAGGTAAGTATTCTTGAATTAAAAGAACAGCTACACATTTTTTCAAAAAGAAAGCTAATCTTGTTAATGAATGGGTTGATTGATGATTTTCAAGAAATAGCTAATGAAAAAGATTAGCTGATCAAAGACTTTTCAGAACAAAAGTTTGAAAATCTTGAGGTCAAAAACTATCAGAAAGAAGCTAATGAAGAGAATACCAAGTTGAAGAAACATGTTGAAATTCTTGATTCTCTTGTGCGAAACTTAAAGTCTAAGATAATGAAGTTAATAGTGGTTGAAAAAGGTAAGAGTAAAATGAGTGATGAACATTAGAAGGTTGAAGCTGAACTGAAAGAATGTAAAATTGAGTTCTTTAGTAAAAAAGAGAAGTTCAGAAAACTGACTCAGGAAATTTTCATTCTAAAATTGGATTTAGAAAGGGCAAATAGGTGGACTCAGTCATCTAGAATAATGAATCATCTTGGGAATAGGAGTCATAATGAAAAAGCTGGAATAGGATTTTATCAGGAGAATATCACCACTACTGATCTGTGCTACCTTTGTGGTATCATTGGTCATCCTACTACTGAGTGTCCAATTGCTAATGATGTCAGAAACAGGAACGCTAGTCATGTATAAAAAAATGGCACAAAAATAATAAAAGGAATAGGTCCAGGAACATGTTACCTAGTTGGGAAAAAAGAGATATCATTCATCCTTTTTACAACTTGAAAGGACCCAAGCTAGTCTGGGTTCGTAAAACTAACCCCTGATTTGTATTGCAAGTTGTAGCGAAAGGAAGCAAGAACTGGTACATGGATAATGCTTGCTCAAGGCATATGAATGGAAACAAACACAAGTTCCTTTCACTTGCACCTATGAAAGGAGGAAAGGTTGCTTTCGGAAGTGGAAGAAAAGGCACCATTGTTAGCATTGGGAAGATCGGAAGAAATGAATCAAGGGCTTTTGAAGAAGTCTACCATATAGACGGATTGAAGCACAACCTATTAAGTATATCTCAGTTGTGTGATGAAGGTAACAAGGTAACATTCACTTCTACAGCTTGTAGGGTAAAAAAGTTGGACACAAAGGAGATAGTCATTCTAGCCTCAAGGCATAAGAATGTGTACAAGGCTGACATCATAGGAATGCTTGGAATAAATTTGAAATGCTTGAGTGTTATTGCTGATCCTTTTCTTTAGCACAAAAGACTTGGGCATGGGAGTCTGAAGCAATTAAGTACTCTGGCGTCAAAGGACATGGTTATAGGGGTGCCTAAAATTAAGTTAAAAGACAACAAAGTATGCAGTGCATGTGTAAGGGGGAAGCAAGTAAAATCATACTTCAAATCAAAGAAGCAGGTAAGTACAACCAAGTGCTTGGAATTGGTTCACATTTATCTATATGGACCCATGAGGGTAAGAAGCAGAGGAGTTAAAAGATATATGTTTGTCATTGTGGACGATTACTCAAGGTTTACCTGGACACTGTTTTAAGCTTCTAAAAGAAGAGTCCTTCGATCTCTTTTCTATTTTCATCAAGAAAATGGAAAAGAAGTTGGAGACTTCCTTAATTTTCATAAGATATGACCAAGGAACAAAATTCGAAAAATGTAAAATATCTAGAATTCTTCTCAACAAATAGTATAGATCACAATTTCTCTACTCCTAGGACACCTCAGCAAAATGGAGTAGTAGAAAGGAAAAATTAGACTTTAGAAGATATAGCAAGAACAATGATGATTGCTAGTAACTTGGCTAAAAATCTTTGGATTGAAGCTATAAACACTACTACTTACATTCTAAATAGATGCATGTTGAGGCCAATCTTGAACAAAACTCCCTATGAATTACTAAGAGGCAGAAAAGCAAATATCTCCAATTTTAGGACATTTAGCTGCAAATGCTATGTTCATAATAATGGTAAAGATAACTTGGAAAAACTTGATGCCAAAAGTGATGAGGGAATTTTTCTAGGATATTTTTCACATACCAAAACATATAGGGTGTTGAATAAAAGAACTAACTGTGTAGAAAAAAGCATTCATGTGGTTTTTGATAAACATAGTGGTGTTTTTGAGACTGACCTGTAGGATGACTACGAGCTGGCACATAGGACAGAGGAATAACAAATAGAACCTGGTTCATCTGCAGCATAATCCTTTCTTACTACAGGACAATTTGAAAGCTCACAGTCAAGGGGACCTATAGATTTGAGAATTCAATCTACTAATGTGCAGTCTGCCCAATAAGAATTTGCAACTAGTGAACAACCTCAAGGGTTTGTGGTAAAGAGTTACAAATATCAGGACTCACATCCCTTGGGAAATATGCTAACTGATCTAACTTCTAGAATCACAACTAGATCAGGGATGAAGAATCTGTGTGTATTCCAAGCCTTTTTGTCAATGATGGAACCCAAAAAGGTAGGGGAAGCATTGGAGGATGAAGATTGGATACTAGCAATGCAGGAAGAGCTAAATCAGTTTGAAAGATGCAAAGTATGGCATCTTATGCCCAGGCTAGAAGGAAGGACTGTCATAGGCACAAAATTGGTGTTCAGGAACAAGCTTGATGAGTATGGAACAGTTACAAGGAACAAGGAAAGACTAGTGGTCCAAGGGTACAATCAAGAAGAAGGTATAGACTATTATGAGACCTTTGGTCCAGTTACCAGGCTTGAAGCTATCAGGTTACTTATAGCCTTTGCAGCCTACAAGGAGTTTAATCTTTATCAAATCGATGTTAAGAGTGCCTTCCTAAATGATATTTGAAGGAGGATGTATACGTGAAGCAACCCCCTGGATTTGAAAGTTCTGAATTCCCAGATCATGTGTATAAGTTAGATAAGGCATTGTATGTGCTGAAATAAGCTGCTCGAGCTTGGTATGAAAGATTGTCAAAGTTTTTTTAGATCATGGGCACACTAGAGTTAAAATTGAGAATACATTATTTCTAAAAACAAATGGCAAAGATTTGTCGATTGTGTAAGTACATATTGATGATATCACATTTGGATCAACATATATGCTCCTAACTAAAGAATTTGCCAAGCTAATGAATGGAGAATTTAAGATGAGCATGATGGGGGAACTCAACTTCTTCTTAGGGCTACAAATCAAACAGACTCCTATTGGAACTCTCATTCATAAACAAAAGTATGTGAAGGAGCTTATCAAAAGGTTTAAAATGGAGGATGCTAAGATATAGATACTGCCATTGTTATTGCTACAAAGTTTGATATGGATGAAAATGGGGTATCAGTAGAACAAAAGGTGTACAGAAGAATGATTGGATCTCTCTTATATCTCACTACCAGTAGATCTGACATTGTCTTCAGTCTGGGACTCTACGCTAGATTTCAAGCTAATCCCAAGGAGTCACACCTCAAGGCTATGAAAAGAATCTTCAGGTATCTTAAGGGAACTTCAGACTTAGGACTTTGGTACTCTAATGGTAGCCATTTTAATCTTATAGGGTACACTGATGCTGACTATGCTGGCTACTTAGTGGAAAAAAAAGTACTTCAGGTATGGCTCACTTCCTTGGAACATGTTTGATTTTCTGGTCCACTAAGAAACAGAATTCAGTAGCCTTAGCAACTGTTGAAGATGAATATGTGACTGTTGGATCTTGCTGTACACAACTACTCTGGATTAAACAATAATTAATGGATTTTGGTATGGATGTTGGGTGTGTTTCTATCTCGTGTGATAACACTCGTGTTATTAATATCGCCAAGAATCTTGTACAACATAAAAGAACCAAGCATATTGATATAAGACATCACTTTCTTCGTGACAATGTGAAAAAAGGTCTTGTTTCAATAATGTTTTGTCCTACTGAGAATCAAGTTGTTGACACTCACTAAGGCACTAAGTAGAGAACATTTTGAAAGAATCAAATTAGACTAGAGGAGGATTAAGATTGCATAAATTCCCCCTAATGATTGTCTAGAACAATTGATCCTTGTACTAACATCTAAAATGACTGTTCATGTCAATTAGTCACATTCAATTCATCCCAAAATTCAAATGTATGAACTAAATCTACCGTGATGTGTATTATGGTGTGCAGGATACTAGCTTAAATGCAAAGATTAAGGGAAATCTGAATTTGAATCAGGTAATAATTATTTTGTGTCAATATAGTGATTGGTTAGTGAATTGGGTGATCTGACCTGTTCTCTCTTATCCCAATCCATCATTACCTTTTTGCCGCCAAACCCAAAAGGTTTCTCTGACTAACAAGATAACAGCTGTCATCAAATCTTTTTCAACCCCATTTTGATGAAACCTTTCATTTTTCGTCTCTTGCTCTTCCAAATTCTGCCTATAAGATGAACCATTTTTCTTCACCCAAATCACAAAATCTTGTTCTTCGATAGCATCTCCTCAAAATTCCCCAATTGCAAGCGCCCAAGAAGTAGAACACGATGACTCTCTTTCCATCGTGGTACGTGCAACGGTGAATCTGCCACTACCCGTGCGAATCAAAATCACTGACTTTGCAACTTAGGGGTCACTCCCAAACCCATTTGTCTAGGCTTCCTCAAACCCATCATCATCGTGGAACTTCCCATCTTCTTCAAAGCAGTTGAACTTGGTTCCTACTCAATCCACTCCATCTGATGCTTTACGTCTGAGATTCCGACCTCCGATGTACCGCCTTCAAAGCCAACATGCTGATGTCTGAGGAGAATCACTAGAGACCCCATAGAAATCTCTGAGGATTTTCCTTCTCCTGAAAGGGCTCTATCACTTGTTTCTCCCAGGGCCCCTCGAACTCACAGTCGAAAGCGTCAAGATATTCTAATCTTTAACAGGCCCTTATTTAGAGCAAGAAACGCAAGGTCGCTCCTGGTTTCTTATCCTCTCAAGGTGATTTGTTGGTATGTCTAGTTTGGAGGAATGTTATCAAATATATGTTCCCAAAGCTCCTCGCTCTTGTTCTACTCCTCGCCCAAGAAATCCTCTACCTCTGCCAAGAATCCTCCTAGGGCTAGGGCTTCTTCTAGTAAAAAGAAACCAGTCCCTCAACCTGTTGCCTCTGATAATTCTGAGACAGAGAGTGATCACGAAGCAACTCCTGTCGATTAAACTGATCCTCATTTCCTCTCCCTTATTCACTTTAAACAATGCTCCCTCATTCAGCGTCGGGTAATTATAGGTTATGGGGGGCCAGATATGGATGTTCTTGTTTCCAAACTTGATTTTCAGGGTCTGGGAAACACTAAGTGAAAGTTTGCCAAGCCTAAAATGCATGAGTTTTATAGGAGGGGCTTGGTGAGTGACTTTGTGTTCCACACCACTGTAAGGGGTGAATCCATTGTTCTTGGGGTCACTGATATTGCATGAATTTTGGGTATTCCTGCTGAAGTTTGGGCACATTATGTCCGCCATAACTGGCCACCTCTTGATGATTTGCCTTCTACCTTGGAAATAACTCAAAAATTCTCAGGGAATCCTACCTTAGCCCAGCAGAAGCGTGTTATGCGCAAACATATGTCCTCCCTTCATCGCCTATATTTTGACGTGGTTTACAAAATTCTTAACCCTAATAAGGAAAGAGGCCTGATACTAATTTCCTTGATTTAACCCTAATGGAACTGCTTGATACCAATGTCCCCACGAATCTCTCTAGTCTTATTCTTTAGCATATGCAATGGGTCCTGGTTCAAGATAAAAATGGGCATGCCCTCCCTTATAGGTTTTGGCTGTCTCCGATCTTTGAAGCATTCTCAGTTCCTGTCCAAGTCTGGATGATGCAGACGACCAAGGATATCCTTGGATTGGTGAACCATGTTGCTCTACCTGTTTCCATGCAGTGCACTAGCACCCCAATACACCGTCTTTAACTTTCTCTAGATGCCAAGACAGCAGAACTAGCCACTGCTTATCAAGACTTTGCCCAGGAAAAAAGTGTTTTACGTGCCAGGATATCTGATCTTAAGGATAGTTTGAATAAGGAAAGGGTTGATCATGCTTAGATTGTCCATAGGCTAACCCTGTTGATCCCTTCCACTGCCCCTTCTACCTGGCCTGTTTCTTAACTCTGTTCCTCCTTTTGTAACCTGCTCACTTTACCAATAACTATGTAGGATGCTTAATATTATTGCTAGTTTAATTTATGTTTCTTCGAACATTCTTGTATGCTGCACTCTTCTGTACTCTTGCTATCCTTAATGCATGAAAGTTGATCTTGGTTCATTTTGGTCTTTTGGTTATTTCTATGTGATTGTTTGCTCATGCGTATTCAACTTTAGTATGTAAGTTCACAAGTATCTTGATTTTCGATGATGACAAAAGGGGGAAAACATATCTGAGTTATGCAATGTTTATAACCCTTGTTAACCTATTTCATTCTTAAGGTTTCTTCTTAGACAACTGTAGGCGAAGTGGATGATACTGATACTCAGGTGGTTTGTCATCATCAAAAAGGGGGAATATGTTGAGTTAGCTGGAGTTTTGTTGATGACCTTTGAATCATGAAACATGTTGATCGATATTGAACCACATTTGAGATGTAAATACAGGATTCCACGATGTGCGGAATGGATAAATGACACTCGGAGATAAGGATACACCATCAAAGTAGGAAGTCAATTCCTAAATTACAGGCTATGGAAGGAGTTTTTGTAAAGAAAAAGTTTCAAGCGAATAAGAACTCTAATGAAGCTTGAGGCAAAAACCAAAAAGGTTGACTGGGAGAAGACTTCCTCCAAAAAGAGATTAAAAGGAGGAAAAATACTCAGAGTCATTCACCGAGACAAAAAGTAAGAAAAAGAGTCAGTCAAGTTCTAGAGTCTTGAGTCATTTTGATAAAATTGTTTCATAGTTCTAGCTTGAGTCTTAGAAATTGTTTTCATTGTTTTGTTGAGTCATGTTATTCTACTTAGTTCAGTGATCTATAAACTGAGATTAGATAGTGTCTTCAAGTTGAGGGAAACTCGAAGACATGGGGAACATAAGCCTTGGGAGGTTTATGTATAGCTTTAGTTTCTTTGAAGTTTTCGTTGTCATAGATTACTAGGATCTTGTAATCTTTTGTTGAGGTTCATTTTGATTTAGTAAAGTTGAGAAAAATTCTTGTAGGAGTACAGGTCGTGGTTTTTTACCTTTTGTGAGTCTGGTATTTCCATATAAAATATTGTGTTGTCTTCTATTTTTACTTTTGGGAAACTTATCTGCAAACTTGGTTCTTCGATTAGGGAAATCCATAGGTTGTGGAAATCTAACAAATTCCATAAGGGAGCTCAAGGATACTAATAAAATGTACACAAACCTTACTCTTATATGGAGTACAGAGATTGTCTCAATGACCCATGGCTCAAAATAAAAGTTATTAGACAAAGGAAATTTCCATAAGTAGAAAATGACAGTAAAATATCAAAAAATAAATCAAAATAAAGTAACAAATAGTAAAATACCTTCAAAAGAATAAGAAACTATATTCAATTGCTAAATACTTCTACTAAAAAGGGGAAGGATATATGGGCTAACCCTTGCCTCTCCCACATAGTAGAACCTTCTTATTTATGATTATGTCCTCTAATTACTTAAAGTATAACTTTTGAGCTCATAATTTTAAAGGTGCAGTAAATAAACCTATGGGAAGTTGAACCTGTCAAGTTTAACTAAATTATGGATTTGCCTTTTGCCTTTCTTAATGGTGGCATGGTCTTGATAGGATCGATTTTTTTGGTGGTGGCTCGAGAATGTTTGTCAAAGCATTAGCACTTTTTATTTCAATGGCTTCCTTGTCATAAGCTAAAGCAGCTTCTACAGAAGTGTAAAAAGTTCCCAACCAATGTCTATTATTTCTCACATATCGAATCTCTGTTGCCCATCTTCCCTATTATCGTCGTCTAACTCCTCTGTACTTCTTTGCATTTTCTTGGGTCACCTTTGTATCTTTCTTCACTTTGGATGACATCCATATTGAAACTATCTTGGTCTTTCCATTTTTGATGATCATTTCCTTAAATATCCTTTTACATTGCTTTCACTTCTCTCCTTGAAGATTATCCTCCTCATCCCTAGATGAGTCTATGGCATCATGATCTGACACATAAATACGTACAACACGCGGCAAGACAATAGAACTTTCGCCCGCTAGGTTGGTGGATTTTTTGACTCTAACAATTTTTGAGGATTTTTCGACTGCTACAGATTTGTGAAGCTCGTGTTTGGAGGCCATTGCTTCATGAAATAGAATAAATAAAAAAGTAAAAAGTTTCATAAAACCAAACATACATATACACTTCATTACTATTAGAATTTAAAATTTTGACTCTCGAAGTTCAAATTATGTCATATAAATTGATAGCAAGACACTATCTAAGAATATGATTCCCTGATAAATATGTTTTTATCATTGTTTGATCATACCTTTATGAGAGTCCTGCTAAATTCTCTTGGAAGGAAATGAGGTATCTCATCTTTTTACCTCTATTTTTGAAGATGGTCTTTTCATAATTTTTATATGTAAAAACTAAGGATCTCTAATAAAAAAGATCAATAAACTGAAAGAAACTTTTAGGGCTAGAAAATCATGTCTCTCTAAATTTATATCCACTATTACACATGAAGATTGTAGAATTTACATGAAATAAGTTCTCATGCCTTTTTTACAATTTGAACAGATAAAAATGACTTTTTAAAAAGATTTCTTAGGCATAAAAATAAAGATCTTTTATATATAAAACTAAAATCTCCTAATTATAAAAAGGATATAAATTTAATAAGAATTTTCTAAAAGCCTTGAAAAGAAATTTCTCTCAAACTTACTTAAATTCTAGATTCACTTATATTATGTCATTTCTCCAGAGTTTCAAATAGAAATTTCAACACATTAAAGATATCATAAATCCATCAATAAATTCCATATAGTTCAAAAAATAAAAATCTTAAAAATAAATAGACCTAAAGTAGTGGAATTTACACATATATAAGATTCCAAATGCGCTTGTAGAAGCACAAAGAAAAACAATGAATTGAGATATTTTATCTTATAAAATTTGGATCGAAGAAAATATTTTTTTCAGATATATCATGTATAGAGAAATGATGATATTTTATAAAAAAGACATAATCTAAGAGGAATTATAGAAGACTAGAAAATCATTTCACATAGAAACTCACATGTCACATATAGATAGTTTACAAATATAACTAGTGGTGAAAAAAGATTTTAAAAATCTTAAATTGGGTCGAGTTGGCCCAAAACCAGATCGAACAATTGGAGCATAATTTTCAAGAGAATCTAATTTCAAACATTTGATCTTTGTCACATTTTTTGACAATTATGGTGCCCACCAATGGCTAAAAAATCTAAAATTTTGAATTTATACTATTTAAAATTTAACTTTAAGAAGAACTTTTCCACATTAGTCTATACATGCCTCCTCTCTTCATCATATATTTCTACCATTTTCTCTCAATTTCTCTACTCTTTCATCTTTAAAGATTCAATATTCAATTTCAAGTTTCTCATCTCAAGTACTTAATTCAATCTCAAATTTTCAAATCTCAATCATCAACTATCAATTCTATTATTAGTCAGTAATTTATTATTTCTCTTAAACTGTTAGAAAGATTATTATTACAATATCACTTGTTAGTTATTGCATTACTTATCATTATTTGTTGTTAATTAATTATTTCTCATAAAGTACTAATAAGATTATTACTACCAAATTACTTATTATAGTTATTATTATTAGTTAATACTTAATACTTATTAGATAATAGTTATTAGTTTATAAATTTATTATAAACATATATTGAGAAGCAGCTAAGGCAAATCACTATGCTACCCTAAACAACTGGTAAAAATAATACAAACTTTGAAACCCAGAATAATTAGCCCTTGAGGAATGAAGGCTCACTATCTATTGATTAGAATCGTTGCACCCCACTAGCCATAAGTTTAACAACGGTGCTAGAACCTACATTATAAAGGATGCAATATAGAGAGAAATAAATGTCAGTATTTAGAATGTATTGAGTAAGTAAGAGATGTTAGCATAATCATGAAATAACATAATGAGGATAGCGAAATATGGTTTTCAAAAATCATATATAGTGAGATAACTGGAAGAAAAGTAAGTTGGAGTTCATGTCCTAATAACATTCAAAATCTTCTTTCAAAAGAATATATGGAGATGAGTTTATTTTATATACATATACATAAAATAAAGCTTACAAAAAAAAAGAATAAGTGAAAAGCATATCATAAGAAGATGTATGACGAGGGAATTTCTTATAATCATCTTACACCATGTGAGTTCATGATGTCCAACTTATAATCTTAGTCGGACAAACATGCCTATACATTTTTAGATTGTAGAACCATATCATATGTATGTGGATCCACTAAACAATGCCTCTTGGAGCCATATGATGTGTTCCCTAAGATTGTATACTCAAACCTACGATGGCACATATTTATTGAACTTGAGTTTTCTAAACACGTATCCTCTCGGTACAACAGTCCTCCCAAATATTTGAGTTTACAAATACTATTTTCTAAACACGTATCCTCTCCACCTTGGCAAGTGACTACCTATTGGCAATCAATATTTATTTCAATATTTGCAAATATTGGCTTGTACATCAGTATCTGCAAATAATGGACAACAATATTTGAAATGCTGGTAAAATATTTGAAGAACTTGTTTGTTAAGTGTTTTAAGTGATATATGATTGTCACTTACAAATCTTTAACTTTTTCTTTTGTAAGTTTGATTTTCATCCAATTACACTCTCGACTTCAACTTCAAATACTCTTTTTCTATTCAAGGTGAAATACATGTACCGACATTCAAACTTCAGTTCACCTTGCAAGTAAGCACTCTAACTTTGAGAGTGCACATTTAGACGCCTCAACTTTATCTCAATTAGCAACTAAACGCTCCAACTCATCTCCATTGTGCCTTGTGGACACCCCACTTTGATGTGTCGTATGAATTTTGGAGGTGTCTAGATGATCATTTGTAAGATAGAGTGTTCAACTGATATTATGGAGATGAATTGAGGTGACTAGACGTGCAGACTCAAAATTGGAGGGTTTACTTGGTACCGGAGGTCAAGTTTGAGAGTTTGTTTATATTTATGCCTTTTTTTACCATCAACCAAATATTATCCAAATGCCTGCTATATCTTGAAAGTCTCCAAATGCCTACTATATCTGCTGACTGCATGTAACCATTCTTGAATTGCACAAAATGGAACTAAATATTTAAGGGAGTTTCTTTTCTCCTTATTGTCTTATAGATTTGGCAATATACTGAAGGGGAAAGTTGAAATATGTCAACAGATTGCTCTAGAGGCCGCCATTCTTCTTGATCCGGTTTACACTTTGGCTGTTTGGTTGCTGGCAACTTAAGTTGGTCAGGAGGAATGTGCAAAAATGGTAATGCTTCACATAGGAGGTACACTTGGTATGTTTAGGCTGGCTCAGCACTACAAACCTTACTTCCAAAAATGTTGAAAGATGAATATTGCAGATGCTAGTAAATTTATGTGTGAGATTATTTTAAGGAATAGGACTTGAATCCCATTTGGTTAAACGGGAAGCTGATCTGGGGCTTATATAGCCTTGGCCTCTCCTTCAATAGCTAGCATTTGGGTGTGGTTCTCCTAAGGCTGTATCAACGGTATTTGAGCCTCCAATCATCCACCTAAAGTGCCTTGGATGGTGATGTTGGTGAGGAAAGTTGTATCAATGGTACCAAAGCCTCCCACCATCCGCCCACAGTGCCTCGGATGGTGATGTTGGTAAGTTAGTGTTCAATCGGGTTAAATGTGGGGCTTATGTAGCTGTGGACTCTCCCACCTCAGTAGCTAACTATTGGAGTCTTGGTTCCCCAAATGTTATATCACATTAGCTATTACCAAATCTTAAATTGAATGCCTAGTTTTTCACCTCTTTTTTGGTAAATTGCATGATCGAAAGTGGATGCTGAACTTGCTTTAGACTCAAATATAGATGCTACTATCAAATTGGGCATGAGGGTGTTTTAGTTAGTGTATAAGCTGGTCAGGATTTATTTATACAATAACATATTCAATGTATTTTCATTAGTAGTGTGTGGAGAGATAAAGTGTATGCAAATTTGTTCCACTCCGTAAATAGGTAGTTTACTATTGACCCTTGGTTTCAACTTTGTTTTCAACTATTAAAATTCTTTGATGTATTTACGACTTTTTTTATCTACATAACATTTCACATGCATTCTTGTGATGACCTCGAAGGTCATTTTTGATATTTTTGATCAAATTATCATTTTACCTTTCTCAAAAGTTGTCATGAATCATTTTTTGTTGAGTCTAAAATTAGAATTTTGAAAATCTTGTATAAAGTTGGAGTTTTGCAAAAGAAAGATTTTTCAAAGGTTTAAAATTGAAAATTTGAGTTTTTAGGTCATTTGAGTTTAGAGTGTCTTAATTTGATTCCATCAATTCCATCTATTTTAGAATGCCGAATTTGATCTAGAAAAACTTGCAGAACGGAATTCGGAGTTAAAATGGAGATTTAGGCTCAAAGTTGTATTTAGTAGTTCATTTTGCATCATTGGTTTGACATTGGTCAACATTCAGAGTCTGGGGGCTCGTATCAAAGTTTTGTTTATCTCAGTGATTCCGAGTGGTGAAATTAATGCTAGAAATTGCCTCATTGTTATTTTTAGAGCTTTCGTGAATATTTTGAGTTTTTGAATCCAGAATTAGTTTAAATGATCTTTCTCGGGTTCTTCGCGAAGGAGGTCCTGGAACCAAATTCTAATGGTTTATTGAGTTCAGATCGTCATTTCTGGTAGGATTCTATGTTTGGTTTATATTCATGGGGTTCTGCATGAATTTTCAAGAGTCCAATTCCTAATTTAATTGCGTTATGTGTTGCTAGTGCAAATATATCTGGTGCATGTCGCATTTACTACGGGTCGTATTTCATGTCATGACATATATATGGACCTATAAAACTTAGGTATGAAATCTGTCTGTGGTAAATGATCATAACATTTTACTTCATACTTGAATTAATACAAATTTGATAACATTGGAAAGAAGCCTCGTAGACCTTTTATTTGGTAGGTCATGGCCACCTAATACTTTAGAGCCCATTTGGTAAGATATGTTAATTGAAATAGTCCCTGGATTAAAATTTAGTCCACACAATCCAATGTTTGGTAGGATTTTAGACCATGTATAACTAACTAATGGTATTAGATAATACCACATACATGAAATTAGCTAATACCTCTCATTAGGTGGCATTAGCTAATTGTAATGACCCGATTATTGTAAGATTTCTTCAGAGCTTAAAAATCTCAATTTCGGGAGTTTTTGGACCAAGGTTCACTCCAAAGGAGAACACATGGCTCTTGTGAAGTCACACAACCCGTATGGCCTCCAGTAAGGTGACACTTGGCCTCAAAGAGTTGGGTGGGACGTTAAACATGAAGAAATTAGCCAAGGCACATCAAACTTTCACCTTCACGGTCCCTATGACACTTCACGGACCATGTGTTGATGTCGTGTGGTGGCCTTTGCCTGAAAGCTCACAGTTTTGGGACCAAGTGTGATCACACGACCTTTTTCACGAGCCATGTGGTGTCTCACGAGCTATGAGGCTCTCCATGGGGCTTCTGAGGTGGAATATATTTTAAGTATGGAATTCTCGTCTCATAACTTCTTTGTAAAACTTTGTAAGTACTGATAGACAGCCGTGTCACATGGACCGTGTGACTCCACATGGGCCGTGTAGTGTTTGTTTGATGAGTGTTTGCCAAAAATTCTAAGTGTTGGTTCAAGATCAAAATTTTCAAAAAATTTTCCAAGTATCACTTCGAGCACTCCACACGGACTGTGGAGTGCCACACGAGTCATTTACCCTCTAGTCAAGTGGCTTCTGGTAAATGCTTCCTCCGATTCATTAATGGCATTTTCCTATTGGTCTTTTGGGAAATCCTACGCTATTCAAAGGTCATCTAAAGACCTAAAACCTATTTCAAACATTCAAAATCACTCTTCATATTTTAAAACCTCTCAAAGGCTTTCCACTAAATAACTCTTGGAAATTTCAACATTGGAGCTTGGGAACTTAACTCTTCTTCAAAATTCTTTGGGGTTTCTTTATCTTAGTGAAGGTATGTGTGTTTGATCCTTGATTACCTTCCGATCAAGGAGACCCAAACTATTTTCAAGCAATTTTATGAATTTTTAGTTTACTTTAAATAGGGGTTTTGAATATTATTATTCCTAAAATTCTATTGATGCATGAATAGTGTTTGTTTTATTATTTTAAGGTGATTTAAACCATTATATGAGGATTTACGTAGGGTTTATGGAATTACAAGTATGCATGTCCTCTTTTAAGGCTTACTTATACATGGGTGATTATATTATGATTTTAAATGTGGATTTAACTATGTTTTCACTTGAATCTCTTATTATATTGATGGTTTTAGATGGAGTCTCAATTACCCATGTCATTCTCACATCATTCATAGCATATGCATTCATGTTCATGAGAATTTATGGAAATTATGTTATGGGTTAAAATCAATTATGTTTTATGATATGATTTTAATATGATATTGGCTTTAACAAGAATGTGATCATATATATGTCTATGATTATGGCTCTTTGGGCATTTTGGATGCTTGCACCATTTTGTATACGAACGGGCTATTTCTATATTGACTATGGAATTATATTTTGGCCTTTAAGCCTAAGAATGCATTGAAATAGCTTTGAAAATGACTATTCGTCTCTTGTAAGCATATGTGTGTATGTATATGTATATGTATGTATGTATGTATATATATATATATATGCGTATGTGTATTCTAGTGGGATGGCGACTTAATACTGATAGAAGGAGGGTCTCTCTTTTTCCTTGAATTATGTGTCTAGCATTGGTTTACTTTGCAAAATAGGTGTTGTTTTCGTATGGAAAGACGCCTCCGAAATGGGTGGTGTTTTCGTAAGGAGAAGACACAATATGATATGATTTGCTATACATGAAAATCCTATCTGAAATGGGTGTTGTTCCCGTAAGGAAGGTTACTTCATGTGAAATGGTTGTTATTTCGGTAAGATGAAGTATAGTTTTGCCCTTGGCAAGCAGACCACCTCTTTAACGATGAGGGGATTTCATCGAGATTCCAAGTAAGCTCGCTTGGTCTTACTTATATCGGTTGAGGTGACACAGACACACAAATATACACACACACACAGATATACACA
>JAOTQR010025262.1:0-16669 GCA_025774065.1 Solanum ossicruentum | reverse complement strand
AGAGTAAATTATGTCTCAAGGTGGAGATTGTTGATGTGAGACAATAATTTACTAATTCAAATATTAGGCACCGAATTATGCTGTGCAGCGGGATCCATGTGAAGTTTTTTCCAAAATCTTTCAGCTTGTTTCTTTCTTTCCTTTTTCATGTATAGATATATATGAAAAATAATATATATAGAAAATATATATATATAGAACATGAATCAAGAGAGAGATATATATATGGAAAATAAATCAAGAGAGAGATATATATAGAATATGAATCAAAAGAGAGAAATAGAGATTAGAGAATAGAGAGATTAAATACTCTTGTAATATCCTCGTATTTCTTTATGTGATATCATCGGTTGTTCCCGTGGTTTTTTTCCGAAAGGGTTTTCCACGTTAAATCTTTGTGTTCTCATCTTTACTTTTGCTGCTCATATTTCTTTTCTTTATTGTCGATATAATTATAACATTTAGCTTACTTTAAATGTGGGTTTCAAATTTTATGATTTATTGAATTCAATTATTGTGTGGGTTATGTTTACTTACTGATTTTAAGTTGTTTTAAGTTACAATATGATGAATTACGTTGAGATTATGAAGTTATAAATGTGTACGTCCCATTTAAAGTTTGATCTAAGCATGAGTGATTTATAAGATGGTTTAAATATGGGTTTGGTTATGGATTTACTTCAATTTCATATTATATTATTGATTTTAGATTGAATCTCAATTACCCATGCCAATCTTACACCATTCATGACATATGCATTCATGAACATTGGATTTTACGAAATTTATGAAGTGGGTTAAGCCTTATTATGCTTATGTACATGATTTTGATGAGATTATAGTTATAAAAAGAATATGATCACATAAATGTTTATTTTTATTGGATCTTTGAGCATATTGGGTGCTTGTACCATATTGTCATGAGCACGAGCTATTCCTATGCATGATTATCATGATTATAAATTATGGTTTGGTTTTTGAGCCTAAATGTGCATTGAAAGTATTTGAAATGACTATTACATCTCTTTTGAAAGCACGTATATGTATAAGTATTCTTGTGGGATTTCTTGACTTAGCATCAATGGATTGGAGGCATAGGACTGTCCCCAAGGGCCCTCTCCTTTTCCTGGAACTATATGCTAGTATAGGAATAGAAGCCATTACCGAGATGTCCGGGTCGTAAGGGATGATTATTCATTTATTGATCTGATATGATAATAGAAATCCTTCTGAATGATGTATTCACAAGGAAGGTGACCATCCACTGAAAAGACGTGGTTCATAAGGTGTGATGAGGATTACCCTTGGCAAGTAATCTTCTCCTACTAATGGGAGGTCTTTATCAGACTAATTCAAATAATAGATTACATGAGTTTGATTTGTCGGTTATAGTCTATCCCAACTATATATGAGTATTATGTCATTTCATACATCATGAATTTCATGACATATTGATATATACTCTTCTTTGTATATATACTTCTTTTTATATTATGTGCCTTTGTCATTTAACATTGAATGCAGATTTGATAAGTCATATGCATTGTATGCCCGCATTGTAGTACATTCAAACGTACTAACACATATTTTTGCCTATATGATCTAACCATGTAGGAACCAGAGATTGCCTTCATCCACTATTTGACAGCTAGATTGGATTTGAGACATTTGTTGTGGTGAGTCCTATCTTCCAAGGATAAGCCACCATTCCTATAGCTATGAGGTCTTGTTTATGTTATTTACATTGAGGGTGAGCTCGGGGAAATGGCTTGGCCCTCATCCCATCTTATGCCTAGAGGCATTATTGGACATCTTGTAGACTTTTATCAGATCTATATATTATGTGTTATATTTGGACCTTATAGTTATGGTTATCTTTTGGGTATGACAATTATGGATTGATTATAAGGATTATGATATGTACGTATGCTTGATGTGGAAATGTGGAAGATCCTAAGTCCCATATTGCCCCATAGAGTCAGTCATACTCACCCGTCCCTTAGTTCTTATATTCTATGTGCTATGTGAATCCATGTTAATCCCTATACCTATAACATCCCCAAAGTGTGAGTCCTACTTTATCGTCCCTTAGAATTATGTGTTTATTATTTCATGTACCGAACTGATAATGTAAATATGGATACTTTGAGGCTTGTTTTAGGACTCTCGGGTACCCATTAGCCATGTCACTCCTAGGCCCTAGGTCGGGATCGTGACAAACACACTTGGCCCTAAGCAATTGATGAGCAAACCATCGTAAAACCTTAGTCATTGGATTCTATTAAGGCAATTCAACCACATTAACCCATGACTATCACACAAACCAATCATAAATTAAACATTAAAGAAAGCATGGACCCTCAATCAATTGTGTCATGACCCAAGCCTAGGGCCTAGATGTGACACAGCGAATGGGAATCTCGAAGGAACCCCAAACAAGCCTCTTAACATATCATACACACATCCTTGGTCGTGGAAGCAAACTCAAGAACAACAGGAGATAATAAAGAGGGAACATGGGACTAGGGGAAGTCTTTGATAGTATAAAACATAGAAGAGTCAAAGCTCAAAACATAATTACATTATTTATTCCAACAACACCTCTAAGTATAGATTTGAGCGGGGGACAAGACACTTTTCGTGCTCACCCTCATAGTATCAAGAGTCCAACATAAAGAGTAAACAAAGCAAGAGTAGCATAGCGAGTGTTTCCAAACTTGGGGACTCACCAAAGCTTATCTTCAAGACGCCAAAACTATCCACGTGGAGGATGATCGTGATTGGCCCCGGTTCCTACATGGTAATATCATGTAGGCATATATTATGCATTAGTATATTCGAATGTACTAAATATGTTGGATATAATGCAACAAGAGATAGACAACATTATCAAAATGCATAATTATAGGCAAGGGATAAGTATAATAACAACATGGCATGCATGATCAATGCTTGAAGTAAAATATGCTTATTAAATATATAACTTGAGAATATAGATTACATGTGTAGGAAGAGACCATCATCATAGACCAAGCAAGCCATTACTTGGAATCCAAGGCATGCCACCTCCTTGGAAGGTGATTGAGGTATCTACCCCTCAATTGGTAGATGGGGCATGTCCCCCATCATAGTGGTCAAGGTATATACCCCTCAACATGGTAGATGGGCATAATACTCCCCATCAAAGTGGTCAAGGTATATACCCCTCAACATGGTAGATGGGCATAACACCACCCATCAAAGTGGTCAAGGTATATACTCCTTAACATGGTAGAGGGCATAGCACCCCCCATCAAAATAATTGAGGCATATCACCCCCTCAACAAGGTGTGGTCGACTTGCAACACTATAGATACCTTTCATGTATTCTATACATACATACAATCCCTTCATCATCATAAAGTCACTTAACTCATAAACCATGCAATAGACCTTCAATAGCTCAGAATCCTTAATAAAATATTTTATCAATCACTTGGTGGGTGCGTAATGCTAGTTCAAAATCATGAAATTCAAGAGAGAAATCATGTGAGAAAACTCAATGTAAATCAACCCACCAACACTTGGTAATACTCTCATGCAAGATACATTGAAACCCTTCATCAAATGTCATAATAGATCATAGATTCATAGCTCAAAACATGCTTAAACAGTTAACTTTTATGAACCCCAACATAATTTATAATCAAATTCATAATAAGAGATACCCATAGATAATCCAAATTGAAAACATGCAATTTACATAAAAGGAAGGGTAGGTACCATGGGTGAAAGGACCCAATGGTTGAAACCCACATACCTTAAATTCGGGGATTCCCTTGATGTAGATTTAAATGAGAACTTGAAGTTTGAATGAAGTTCTTGAGATCCGAAAATGAGTTTGGGACATTGAATTTGGATGAAATATTTTGTTAAGTGTTAGAGAGGGTTTTGAGAGTGTCTTGAGTGATATGGAATTGAAAAATGACTAAGTATAGGTATTTTTACGCAAAGAGAGCATGAGGCTATGACCATAAGGCCCTTGTGCCGAAATAAGAAAATTGGCAAAAATATACCTCTCTGTGCCCCCTAGTGCGTCGTGCCTCGAGCACAGACCATCTATGGAAATCATAATATTTGAAAAATTATTTTTCAATATGGTTGCTCCAAAATCGAGATTATATGCAGATCATGAATACGAAGTCAGATTTTTGATATCATGCACGGATTTTGAGATATATAGAAATTAAGATTATGGGCATTTTGGAGGCACATTTTCAGGCATTTTTGGGGTGTTTCAATATCTCTCCCTTGGGAACAATTGGGGATGAATGTCAAAGAAATGTATATAAGAGAAGTAATCATGAAGAATTTAGCCCAACATGAATGTAACAACGCATTTAAACATCACTTTAAAAAAATCTCAATATGAGTGTCAAAATCACCATAAACTTGTTAGCATAAACATGAATGCATGTAAATGACATAAGGGCTGAAATTTAAGACTTGAAATATCATAAGGAATTTAAATTAGTACCTTAGGCTTGAGCAGAGTGGAAGGTATAGGGATATCGCTTTTGCATGTCCGCCTCAGCTTCCCATATGGCACTTTCAACTTTTTGGTTCCTCCAAAGGACCTTAATGAAAGCTACATCCTTGTTTCTCAACCTCTTCACTTGTCTATCCAAAATCTCTACTCGAACCTCCATATAAGTCAAATTATCTTGTACCACACCCACAACATCCAAAGGTATAATAACATTTGGTCACCCAAACACTTTCTCAACATAGATACATGGAAAACGAGATGTACCATATTCATTTCTATGGGCAACTCCAACTCATAGGTCACCTTATCAATTCTCCTAAACACTCTATAAGGAAGCACAACTCTTGGAATCTATTTACCCTTCTTGCCAAATCGGACCACACCCTTCATGGGTGAGACCTTCAAATAGACCTACTCACCAACTTTAAATTCAAGATCCCTTCTCCTTACATCGGAATATGAATTTTGTCTACTTTGGGCTATTTTCAACCTCTCCCTTATCAACCTTACCTTCTCTCGACTAAATCTTTATCCAACAAAGCCATCTCCCCCACCTCAAATACCATCCAACTGGGGATCTGCAATATCTACCATAGAGAGTCTCAAAAAGAGTCATACCAATGCTTGAATGGTAACTATTATTGTAAGTAAACTCAATGAGAGGAAGATGTACATCCCAACTACCCTTAAACTCCATTACATAAGCTCTCAGAATATCCTCAAGAGTTTGGATAGTTCTTTCGGCTTGGCCATCCTTTTAAGGGTGAAAGGCCATGCTAAGCTTAACCTTGGTACTAAGGCCTCTTTGGAAAGACCTCCAAAATTGAGAAGTGAGTTGAACACCATGATCCGATATGATAGACAAAATCACCTCATGCAATCTAACCAACTCATGAATGTACAACTTAGCATAATCTTTGGTACCATAAGTAGTCTTAACCTGTAGGAATAAGCTGATTTTGTCATTCTATCAACCACAACCCGAATAGATTCAAAATGCTTTCTAGTCTTAGGCAACCCCACTACAAAGTCCATGTTAATTTCCTCCCACTTCCAAGTAGGAATCTTTATATCTTGTGCTAGGCCACCCGACCATTGATGATCTGCTTTAAGTTGTTGGCAATCATGACAATCGAATACAAACTTAGCAATATCTCTCTTCATACCATCCCACCAGAACACTTCTCTCAAATATCTATACATCTTTGTAGAACCGGGATGAATAAAATAGGAAGAATTATGAGCCTCATCTAAAATCTTCTTTCTCAAGTCATCAACACTAGGCACATACAACCTACCTTGGTACTTAAGGGCACCATCTTTCCTCTGGGAGAAAACCTTCACCTTACTCTCACCAAGGCCTTCAACTCTAATAAGGTGGGATCAAGATCTTGCTTTGCCTTTATCTCCTCAATCAATGAAGATTTAGAACCATGAACAACCATCACACCATCAGTATCAACCTCTTCTAACATAACCTCCAATCTAGCCAACCGATGGACCTCTCTAGCCTCCTCTTTGCCACCATCACCAACATGTGCTAGGCTACCTATAGACACCCTACTTAGAGCATCGGCCACAACATTCGTCTTTTTAGGGTGATAATGCACGCTCATATCATAATCTTTAAAGAGCTTTAACCACCTTCTTTGACTCAAGTTAAGAGCTTTTTGAGTGAAGGTATATTAGAGACTCTTATGTTTGGTAAACATATCAACATGAATTCCATACAAATGATGAAGATAAATTTTCAAAGCAAATACCACGGCGGTCAATTCAAGACTATGGGTAGGATAATTCTTTTCATGCACCTTAAATTACCTAGAGGTATATGCTATGACCTTACTGTTTTGCATCAAAACACAACCCAAACCAATTCTTGAGGCATCAGAATACATAACAAACCCTTCCAACCCTTCCGATAGGGACAAGATAGGAGCAGAGACAAGCTTGTATTTCAAAGTTTGGAAACTCTTCTCATATTCATCGGTCCACACAAACTTTTCCTTCTTTTGGGTCAACTTAGTCATAGGAGAAGCAATAGAAGAGAACCCATTCACAAACCTCCGGTAATAACCCACTAAACCCAAGAAGCTTCTAATGTCTGATGGATTCAAAGGTCTAGGCTAATTTCTAATCACCTCTGTCTTTTTAAGATCCACCTTAATGCCATCACCTGACACCACATGACCTAGAAAAGCAACCTCTTTCAAGAAAAACTCATATTTTTCTTAGTTAGCATACAATTTCTCCTCTCTCAAAATTTGCAACACCACTCTCAAGTGATCCGCATGCTCCTCTTCACTATGGGAATAGATCAAGATATCATCAATAAAAACCACCATAAACAAATCAAGTAGGGTTTAAAGATCCTATTCATAAGATCCATGAAGATAGCCAGTGCATTAGTCAACCCGAATGACATCACCACAAACTCAAAGTGCCCATACCTAGTTCGGAAAACCATCTTAGGAATGTCACACTCCCTCACTTTCATTTGGTGATTCCTGGACTGAAGATCAATATTAGAGAAGTCACCAGCCTCTTGAGGTTGGTCAAAAAGATCATCAATCCTTGGTAGAGGGTACTTATTCTTGCCGGTAATCATATTATGTTATCAGTAATCAATGCACATTCTAAGAGTACCATCCTTCTTCTTCACAAACAACAGTGGTGCACCCCAAGGTGATTGACTAGGCCTTACAAAACCCTTCTCCAACAAATCCCTCAATTGTTCTTTCAAGTTCTTCAACTCCACTGGGGCCATACGGTAAAGGGAAATAGAAATGGGTTGAGCATCGAGAAGGAGGTCTATGCCAAAATCTATTTCCTTTTTGGGAGGAACACCATGAAGTTAATCGGGAAAGACATCAAGGAAGTCATTAACCAGTGGAACCGACTCTATGGGAAGGACTTTGGACTCGACATCCCTAACCCTCACAAGATAATAGAGACACCCCTTAGAAATCAATTGTTAGGCTTTAATGTAAGAAATGAATCTACCCTTGACCACCACATCATGACTCTCCCACTTAAGGATGGGTTCCATACGGAATTGGAATTTGACCCTGTGGGTTCTACAATCAATAGAGGCATAATATGCATGCAATCAATCCATCCCAAGAATGACATCAAAATCCACCATATCTAATTCAACAAAATCACTAAGGCAGTATTTTATGCAAAATGAAAACAAGCTAATTTCTATAGACCCTTCTAGCAACAATGGATGCACCAACGGGAGTAGACACTTCATAAGGCTCACACAACAATTCAGGTTTAACATGGAGCTTTTTGGCAACAAAAGGAGCAATAAAAGAAAGAGTGGTACCCGAGTCTATCAAAGCATACACATCAAAATAAAAAACCTTTAACATATCGGTGACGACATCGGGCACCTAATCCACCTCTTGTCTCCCTTGGAGAGCATAAAATTGGTTTTTCCTTGGGGCATCTTGTTGTTGGCTTCCTCTCCCTTAGGGCCTACATTTGCACCTTGGACTTGTGGATGACCATCTCTACCCTTGTTTGATTACGAGGACAATCCATCACCTTATGACCCATTTCACCACAACCATAACAAGCATTAGTGTCCTTCAAACAGGGGTCATTATGGCCTCTACTACATCTTGGGCACATAGTATTAGGCACCACACCACCACCACTTCAGACCCTTGGGTTGTCATTAGCAAACCTTCTATTAGGAGCATTGGAAGACCCTTGGCCTTAATGAAATCGACCACTCTTGGGACTTTGGAATCTACCTTCAAAACGGGTCCTCTTAGCCTCACCACTTCTCCTTTTACTAAGATTTTCCCCCTCTAATTATTCGGCATATGTCATGAAGCCGGAAAAATCCATGTCACTTACTAACATGGCAGTTCGGCATTCCTCATTGACCAAGTCAGACACACTTGACACAAACTATTTCATCCTAGACCTCGGCTCAGCCATAAATTGGGGAGCATACTTAGAGAGTTGGTTTAACTTGAGGGCATACTCCCTCACACTTATGGACCCTTGCTTGAGGTTCATAAATTCCATCATTTTGGCCTCCATTAACTTTATTTGAAAGAACCAGTTAATAAATTCCACCTTAAACTCTTCCTAAAGGATGATATTATCATTCCCCTTTTCCACCTTCCATTGAGTGAACCAAATTTGAGCCACCCCCTGAGTTGGTAGGCCATCAACTCTGGTTTCTCATTTGATCTAACCCCCATAATAGATAACACTTTATACACTTCATCAATAAATGCTTGAGGATCCTCATCCACATTAGATCCATGGAACTCCGATGGGTTCATTCTAGTAAAGTCCCTCACCCTAGATGCCGGAGTAGAAGCATGAAGGGGCTTGTGCCCTTTGGTTAATTTGTTGGCTATAGCATGAGCCAATATGGTAATAGAATCTCAAAACTCTTCATGAGCCACTCCCCCATCTTGAGGAGCTTGAGGAGTAGGAGGAGCCGATTGTTCCTTGAGTGTACGAACTCTTCTTCCTCTTGGGATTGGAATAATCTAGAATAGCAAAGAACATTCGTTAGGGAAAAACCTTACTTTACCCTCTATAGCACGATATAGATCATGAAGATGGGAAACATTTCTTAAATGCCTCATAGCCTCTTACTTATAGTAGTGGTGCACTTCACAACCATGAACAAGACTCTAAACGATGCAGTGCATTGGATTCCGAGGACCATTAATAACTAAGTGCTTTGACACCAAGTTTGTCACGACACCGAAGCCTAGGGCCTAGACTGACATGGTGAATGGGAATCCCAAAGGGACCCCTAACAAACCTCTTAGCATATCATACACACATCCTTGGTTGCGGAAGCAAACTCAAAAATAGCAGGAGATAATAAAGAGGGAACACGGGACTAAGGATAATATTTGATAGCATAAAATACAGAAGAGTCAAAGCTTAAAACATTCTTACATTATTTGTTCCAACAACACCTCTAAACATAGATTTGAGCAGAAGCCAAGACACTCTTCAGGCTCACGCTCATAGTATCAAGAGTTCAACATAAAGAGAAATCAAAGCAAGAGTAGCATAGCTAGTAACCCTGAATTTGAGGACTCACGAAAGCTTATCTTCAAGATGCCAAAACTATCCAGTGGAGGATAATTGTAAGGGGCTCTGGTTCTTATGTGGTAACATCATGTAGGCATAGAGTATGAATTAGTACAATTGAATGTACTAAGTTTATATGATGCAATGCAACAAGATATAGACAACATAATCAAAATGCATAATTATCCGAAAGGGATAAGTATAATAACAACAAGGCATGCGTGATTAATGTTTGAAGTAAAACATACTTGTAAAACATATAACTTGAGAATATAGATTACATGTGTAGGAAGAGAACATCATCATAGACCAAGCAAGCTATTACATGGAATCCAATGCATGTCACCTCCTTGGAAGGTGATTGAGTTATCTACACATCAATTGATAGATGGGCATGGCACCCCCTATCATAGTGGTCAAGGTATATACCCCTCAACATGGTAGATGGGCATAACACTCCCCATCAAAGTGGTCAAGGTATATACCCCTCAACATGGTAGATGGGCATAACATCACCCATCAAAGTGGTCAACGTATATACCCCTCAACATGGTAGATGAGTATAGCACCCCCCATAAAAATTGTTGAGGCATATCACCCCCTCAACAAGATGTGATAAACTTACAACACTATAGATACCTTTCATGAATTCAATACATACATACAATCCCTTCATCATCATTGAGTCACTTAAGTCATAAACCATGTAGTAGTCCTTCAACAACTCAAGAATCATCAACAAAACTTTTTATCAAACACTTGGCGGGTATGCAATGCTAGTTCAAGATCATGCAATTCAAGAGTAAAATCATGTGAGAAAACTCAGTGTAAATCAACTCGCCAACACTTGGTGACACCCTTATGCAAGATACATTGAAACTCCTCATTAAATCCCATAATAGATCATATATTCATAGTTAAAAACATGCTTAAATAATCAGAATTTTATGAAACCCCAATATAGTTTATAATCAAATTCATAATAAGCGATACCCATAGATAATCCAACTTGAAAACTTGCAATTTACATAAAATAAAGGTTGGGCACCATGGGTGAAAGGACCCAATGGTTGAAACTCACATACCTTAAGTTCGGAGATTCCCTTGATGAAGATTTGAATGAGAACTTGAAGTATGAATGAAGTTCTTGAGATCCGAAAATGAGTTTGGGACACTTAAATTTGGATGAAATATTTGGCTAAGTGTTAGAGAGGGTTTTGAGAGTGTATTAGTGATATGAAGTTGAAAAATGACTAAGTATAAGTATTTTTACGAATAGGAGGGCATAGGGCTATGACCCCAAGGCCCTTGGCCAGAAAAAAAAACTAGCAAAAATATACCTCTCCGCGCACCTGGCACATCGCGCCTCGGGCACGGACCATCTCTGAAAATCATAATTTTAAAAAGATTATTTTTCACTACGGTTGCTCTAAAAATGAGGTTATACCCATTCCCTACTATTTTGCTCCTTTGGTCACGAATACGAAGTCGGATTTTTGATATCACGCATGGATATTTAGATATATGAAAATTACGATTATGAGTATTTTTTAGGCACATTTTCGGGCATTTTGGGGCATTTTAAATTGAGCTCAATTGAAGTAATTTAGGGAGAAATCCACTTGATTTACAAGAGTATAATCAACTTAGTTTTAAAACAAGAGTTTCAATTAATACCCATAAACAAATTTCAAATCCAAATCTCATTACTGTACAATTTATGACATTCACTGGATTGAAAGAAAAAAAAGTGGAGGATTTTTATAATGGAAGCTTGCGCTCTTCAATCCCCTTAAGAAATTGTAGAAAACTTACCTTCAATCCTCATCCAAAAACTAAAATCCTAATCTAAGGTTTGTTCTTCTCTCAAAATGTATGAACAAGCTTCCTAAATATGTAAGATGATAAATTATAGGCTGAGAGTGCATGTATATTCAATGTGGGATAAAAAATGTGAAATATCGAGACTGCCCAAGCATTTGTGTTATTTACACTCTGCGTTTATGGAGCTTTGGCTGCATTCGTGGAGGTCAACGTAAGTTAACAACTCCATGTTCATGGCTTAGCTTTCCGTATTTGCAGAGAATACTCTCCTTAGACTCCACCTTAGTGCTCCTATTGGGCGCATTCACGTCTCTCAACTTCCCAATACTCATCATTCGCGGAGCACAAAAGTGTTCCAGGTACTATTCTTTCATTTCAGCTCCTTTTTGCTCCAAGTCAGTTCCAAACTCCAGTCTTCTCAGCAAAACTCCATATAAAGCACAAGTACTTGAAATGTGCATCATTCAAAGCATAATTAGCTTCAATTCATAAGATTAACAATACAAAATCATAAGAAAAAGAGCCATAAATGAGTGTAAATTTACCACTCATCAACACCCCCAACTTAAGACTTTGCTTGTCGTCAAGCAAAACAAACCCAAACATCAAGATGCTATCAAACTAAGCACAACACAATCCCAATTCACTTTCAGCAATTAAGCTATGACTATGACAATGGTTGGTACCAATAATTAGCACAAGCATGTGATTTTCTATCACGAAACTCCTTTACTTTCAAAAACATCTTTTCCAAGTCAAAATCAACTTTCATGAATGATGAAGCAACAACACAAATCCTCAAAAAATGACTAAAACTTCTAGTTAACTAGACAATTCCACTTGACCCAAACTTGAAAGGTATCAATTTCACCAATCCATTTCAATTTGCATGTCCTCAAAAAAAAAAAAAAGAAAGAACATCCACAATACATACACAAATATATACACTAAACAAGGGACAAAGACTCAAACACTCACACTCAACAAAGAACATCTCATGCACATAAATGCCACACGATAGGCTTGCCCATATTTTCAATCAACATTGACTCAACTTTATACGGTTAGAAACCCCAATAGGCTTTATCAAGCTTGTAATGTAGCTTTTGGGGTCGGATAGAATACAAATTTGGATAATAGTGGCTAACCCTCCTTAAACGCTACACATAACATACAATTTTTCACTTTTCCACTCTTTTCTTCAAGTTTCACACCAATGCACATTTTAACTTTTCTTTTCCACTTTGATGTCACACTAGCAACCATTTATCAACTTTTAGGAGGAATCACTTCATTCAAGCATGTTTTTCTTCTTCTCTGTTTTTATTTTTTTTCTTTAGCATGTTTTTCTTCTTCTCTTTTTTTTTTTTTTTATCTTTTTCTTTATTTTTGAAAACACTTTCTTTATTTCTTTTCTTTTCTCCATTCATCACTCTTTTTCTTTTCTTTCTTTTAACAACCTCTCTAGTGGTAGACATCCTTCCCAATCCTCCACATCACTCGCAACTTAGACTTAACGCCTCACTTATCACAAGTAACTCAAGTTCAAGGAGGGTACAAGAGTTCAAAAGAGAGTTGTCTTTTCAAAAAAGGGTCAAGGCTTGTAATTTAGGTTGCCAGCACAAAAGTTAAGGCTCAAAAGGGAACACTAGGGTTATTATTAATGCAAATGTAAGTTATTTAGGCTAAGTGGATCAAAATAAACAAAGAATACCTAATGTCATTTTTTCAACCAAAATCCATCAAGACCAATCGGACAAGTTCTAGGTGGCACAAGTAAACACAAGAAATAAAATAAAAAAACTCACCACACATGGCATGCACACTAATTCAGAAAGGCTGAAATTCACTCTTAAGTAAAATACAAGAGACTCATTTATCTAGATATCCATCTAGCAAGTAAGAGTCACAAAGAGTCAAGGTGTTACCCCAAAATTATTCAATTTCCAAAAATAGGATGGGTATGCTTCATCACACTATTCACAACACTTGACTAAGTATACTAGCACCAATTAAGTCATAATCCACTATTTAAGCACTAACACAGTCAATGGCTACTCAAACTTCACCGAAGATAACAATCAATCCATATACTCACAACCAATCGACAATTTACCCATAAGAATATCATCACTCAATCCATCATCAGGAATCACCAATCACACACACCAAGGCAAGACGAAACAAAATAATTAAATAAAAAGCTACTAAATCTAATTAAACAACTAGTTCAATCACAATATCTACAAGGGAACAACACAATCAAAATAATCAAAGCCCGTCAAGGGTACATCGATATAAAAAAACATCTAAAAAATAATCAAATATAATCTAACTCAAAATATACAAGTCAATAATTGAGGAATCAGAATCAAAATATACAATGAAATCAACCTACAGGAGCACCCTAACTAAAAATGGTAATGTATTCTCACAGTACAATAATAAAGTAAAAGAGAATACGAGGGAATCTCTGAAAGTATCACTCCACACTCGATCCAGAAGAGAAGGTAAAATCATCATCGACATCAAAAGAACTAGGAACATATAGGTATCTCAACTTACGTATCATTTTGTTCAAGAACTAGATTTTTCTCTTCTCATGCTCCTTGAACTTCCTCTGATACTGCTCTATCTTTCCCCACCTCCAAAAGATTTCTGTATCATAAAGTGTGTGCTCGGGATCCATATTTTCATCACATGGACCTAAAAATAACGCCTACATGTTAAAAAGTAAAACAAGACACTTAAAATAACATATCTAGAAGTATTTAGGCAACAAAATTGATGTAAATATGTTTTGGATTAATCAGTGGACAGGTCAAGGGGATTGGTAAAGAAGATCAAAAACTCTACATTCTCAAGGAAAACTTTAGAAGCTTAGCTCCTGCTCAAGTAACATGTCATATAGCTCAAACAATAAGTGGTATTGCTTTTGAGAAGTCTGTTTCTATTTCTTTATGGCATAGAAGGTTAGGTCATGCACCTATAAATATAATTAAAAAGATCCTCCAATCTTGTTGGTTTAGAGGATATAGAGCACTCAACTTGTACTGTTTGTCCACTAGCTAAATAAACTAAGCTCTCTTTTCCTGTAAGCACTCTTTGAACTAGTACGTTGTGATATTTAGGGTCCTAACAAAGTACCTACTTATAATGGAATGAGATACTTTGTTATTGTTGTGGATGATTTCTCAAAATATACCTAGGTGTTTTTCATAGCCTCTAAAGCAGACACTATAGTGATACTTAGGATTTTTTTGCTCAGGTTCAAAACTTGTTTTCTACAAGTGTCAAAACTTTCAGGACTGACAATGGGAGTGTGTTTTTCAGTTCTTCTTTTCAATCCTTATTGTCTGGTCTTGGAATCTTTCACCAAAGTACGTGTGTCTATACACCATAGCAAAATGGTGTTGTTGAGAGAAAGCACAGGACCATATTATAAATGGCAAGAGTCGTAAGATTCCAATGCGACATTCCCTTGCATTTTTGGGGTGAGTATGTCATTACTGCTATCTATATTCTCAACAGATTTTCTTTCAAACTTTTATCCTATAAAACTCCCTTTGAAATCCTGTACCTGTATCATCTTTCCCTCTTCTATATCAGAACATTTAGTTGTTTGTGTTATGCAGCCAGTCTAAAGGTTCTTGACAAGTTTTCTCCTAGAGCTATTCCTGCTATCCTTATGGGATACTCATCCTCACAAAACGGTTATGTTACGTATGATCTTCATTCTAAATCCATTTTTGTCAATAGACATGTTGTTTTCAAGGAAAATTTATATCCATTCAAAGACTTACAGACTTCCTCTAATCCTATTTTTCCAATCGCAGCTCTAACAGTCCCTGAGATGCCCCTATTAATCTTGTTACTCTTTCTAATGGTTTATCCTATCTTATACCTTCTTATCCTCTTCTTTTGCTCTCTTTTCTAATCCTAGTCCTAACTTGACTTTAACTTCTCCCACTTTTGATACTTCTATAAGTATCCCAAGCTCATCCTTCTTATCCTTACTTCATAGGAGGTCATCTAGAATTTCCAAACCTCCTTTATGGCTTCAAGACTTTATCACTAAATCCAAAAGCAACACCTGATCCTTTCCATTATTTGATCATCTCTCCTATGATCATTTGTCCCCTTCATATAACTCTTGCTTGGCAGCTTACTCAGCTATCATAAAACCTTCCTCTTACAAAGAAGATGCTCTTGACCCTCAGTGAGTTCAAGCTATGCAATATGAGATTGCTGCCTTAGAAGAGAATAAGGAGTCTAGTGGACTTACCTCCTAGTAAAAAGCCAATTAGATGAAGATAGGTCTACAACATCAAGTACTAGTCCACATGGGAGGTTGAAAGGCTTAAGGCTAGATTATTAGCCAAGAATACAGCCAATAAGAAGGTCTAGACTATGGGTGAAACATTCAATCTTATTGCTAAGATGGTGACTGTGAGGTCTATTGTTGCTCTTGTTGTTTCAAAAAATTGGTCCATTGCATAGATAGATGTTCTTAATGCATTTGTAAATGGTAATCTTGTAGAGGATGTCTATATGACTATTTCTTCTGGGTTTTCTAGATAGGGAGAATAATACTAAGGTATACAGAATTCACAAGTCCTTTTATAGACTCAAACAAGCTCCTAAACAATGGAACTCTAAGTTGACTCATTCCCTGATTTAGTTGGGATTTAATCAAAGCAGATATGACTACTCATTATTCACTAAGCATGTTGGAAGTGATATTCTCAATGTGTTAGTATATATGGATGATCTTCTGGTCAGCGGAAGCAATAGTCTTTTATCAATGCCACCAAGAAGGATTTAAAAAAGGAATTCACTACTTAAAACTGCACGAAAAATGATAAAAAAAGGTGATGGACTGCAGTGCTCCAAAAAGCGACAGACTAAGGGACGTTGTCCGTCGCTTTTTTATTTTTAATTTTAAATATTTTAATTACTAAAAGCGATAGATTGCAACTATATGTCCGTCGCTTTGTTTCGCGGAATTTTTTGGAAAAGTTTATTGATATTTTTTATTTTTTTTATAAATTGCGATGGACACAGTGATGAAGTCCGATGCTTAATTTTTGTTTAAAAAATTAAAATTTTAAATTATTTAATTGTATGAATTTTAATAAAGAAATAATTTTTTTTAAATATTGCGACGGACAACATGGCATTGTCCATGTTTTTTATTTTCTAAAAAAATCAGTTATTAATAAAATAAAATAAATAATT
>JAOTQR010025222.1:0-16674 GCA_025774065.1 Solanum ossicruentum | reverse complement strand
AGAGGTGGCCCCGGTGGCCGAGAAGATGAGGGAAGCGAGACTGCGATGGTTTGGACATGTGCAGAGAAGGAGTACCGATGATCCTTTTAAGAGGTGCGAGAGGCTTGTTTTGGGAGATACTCGGAGGGGTAGAGGTAGATCAAAAAAGTACTGGGAGGAGGTGATTAGACAAGATCTGACAGAACTTGATCTTAGTGAGGACATGACCTTAGATAAAAAAAAGTGGAGGTCGCGAATTAGAGTAGCAGGCTAATGGTAGGGTTATGCGCTTTTTTGCCATGTATTCGTATTACCTATTATATTATCTGTTAGTTTACCTTATTTACATACTGTCATTATTAGTCGCTATTTTCTGTTCCCTTCCCTCCTTTTGTCATATCTAGATCGTTCTTACTTATGGGTTTTGACACGAGGGTTTCCAGGAAATAGCCTCTCTACTTCTATGGTAGTGGTAAGGTCTGCGTGCATTCTACCCTTCCCAGACCCCACTTGTAGGATTATACTGGGTATGTTGTTGTTGACTTGTATAAACAAATATACCAAGTATAGAGAAAACTAAAATAAAATATATACTTTGTGCATGCTATGTACATATATATACACCTTGTATTATTGAACCTGTTAAGAAAATCTAAAATATTGAAATATCATATTAGAGAAACTAGCAAAATACTTGGATCTTATTTGGTTTAAAGGGATACAATAATACCTTATAAGGAAACTAGTCAAACGAAACTAAAACAGAGTATTTTGTTTTTTAGAAAATCAACTAAAAGAGTTTAAAATGATCCAAATGATAACAAGACATTGTATTCTAAGAAAACCAACTAGAACTAAAAAGGGTACAACTACAGAGATTCATTCTATATTCATATTAATTTTAAGGAAAAGGGTCAAAAATTCCCTTGTACTATCATAAAGGATAAAATATGTCTCCCATTTATACTTTGGGCCATTTATGCCCTTGTTGTCATGCCCCGATCGTACACCCTGGACGTGGCCGATACTCGAAAACCATCTCTAGTCCCAAGCGAACCACTTGGCCTAGCTACTTACTCAACGGAAGGCTTAATAATAATTGAAAAGCTAGAGGAACAATAAGATAATTCACAATTGTCTGCATAACTGAATGAAAGCTCTTAAGCAACACCTGAATAAACTGGAAACTGAAATACTAACACATAGTCTATGGAACCTCTACTTAACTGTCTAAAAGGGCTACTGAGTTAGGCCCCATGTAGCTAGATAAAAGTAAATACTGTAAAGAAACATAAACCATAGAGCCTCGAACTGAGAAGAGGCCTCACCAAACACTGATAGCTGTTAGGTTCTTAAAGAAGCGGTTGCTGAGGAACTCTGTCACCTGTGTCTATATCATAAAATGATGCAGGTCCTAAGGATGTCAGTACATGGAATGTACGATATGTAAGATGGCCAAAATATTTAATAGGGATATCATAATGCATTTCAAAAGACATAATCATAATATATAAGTGGAATAACAATAATCATAAGGCTTGTATGCTAAAATAACATGCTAAAAATAATATACTAAAAATGATAAGTAAAACATAGTAACTTAACTTAGGGAGTTTCTCTAACTGACAACTACCACTATGAGCTTCGTGGTGATACAACATCTTGCCCATGCTGCCAGAGTCGCCTCGTACTTTGCTGGGGTAGGGGATGAATAGCTAGGGGAGTGGATCCATCCCAAATCTGGCCCATCTCAGTGGCTAAAGAGGAAGTTACCGTAGTACAATCCTATCCTATGCTAGCTATATAGTTTATGAGTTCGAGCAACTTATTCTACTCTCACCGATATCGGTGCTTAATATACTCCCAAAATGTTCTTATGTAGCTCATAACTTTTAAAGAATGAATTCTTGAAATCTTATCTTCAGGGACTTAGCCCAACTTTAACTTTTCTTAAACTTTTCTCATCTAAATTCTTTAACTTAACTGAAGACTAGAATCAACTCAGATTCCCAAAATAAATTGGATTTTTCCTTGACAATATGCAGAAAAATAAACTCTTAAAAATGCCCTTTTTGAACTTAGCTTAAAGATTCTCAAACTAGTCATCCTTTTCTTGAAGTATTATCAAGATTTTCAGGAAACTTCAATAATCATAAATCTGTGAAACAAATGGATATAACTTGATAACAATACTTTGTTTATGCAATATATAAGTCAAGAATTACAGTAATCATCAAGACTCTATGTGTACCATGGAAATTAATATGGTTTCTCAAAAGTTACGGGAACTTAATCTCTCTAGTTCTTGAAAGTTCATGAGTGACATAACTTCCATCTCTAAAAATATACCCAAACTAGTAGGTTTAAGGTGGCCTTACATACCTTGGAATGAGTTCTTGAGGAATCAAAAGGAAAATCTTGAATGCCCTAGTGTTCTTGAATTCTACGCTTGGAGTTCTAGGAAAGGGTTTCTTGTTCTTGAGAGAATGAAAGAGTATAAATACGTTTTTAGAACTGACTACGACTTAAAAATAGATTAATTTAGGATATGGCGTGTGAAAAAAGTTGGATTTTCCCTTTCCCCAAAAAAATGAAACTGGCCCCCTTCTTACATTAGTGCGTGACACGCACTAGTGTTTTATAAAACTTTTTCGCGAATTTTTAACTTTTCATAAATTTTTGAAAAATTCCTAAGTGTGGCTCTGCTTCCACTCCGCATTGCGGAAGGGGCGCAAAAACCCCACTATTTTAAGCTGACTTGGACAAAAGTAATTTGCATTTTTTTGAGTTTTTATCGAGTCAAGACCATTTTTTCGACTCAGTTTTTTGCACTGATTGCAAATCTGGTGTTGGATTTGCAAACGGAACAAGGGAAGACACGTTATGCGCAAGGTCAATTCTAGTGGTATTTTAGTCATTTCACGAGGTGTTATAATATCTCCCCCTTGGGATCATTCGTCCTCGAATGATAAGGATTACCTTCAAGATCCTTTTATAGGCCAACGAACAAGTGTAGATACTTGGCCTTCGTATCTTCCTCGGCCTCCCATGTGGCTTACTCCATGAATTGGTTCCTCCACAGAACCTTCACCGAAGTAATCTCCTTGGTCCTCAATTTACGAACTTGCTGGTCTAGTATTTGCACCGGAATCTCTTCATAAAACAAGTTGTCCTTAATCCCAACACTTTCAACCAGGACAACTAGAGAGGGATCTCCCAAGCACTTCTTAAGCATGGAAATATGAAATGCCAGATGAATAGCACTCAATTCTGCTAGTAACTCTAGCTTATAGGCAACACTACCCATTCTTCTCAGAATCTGATAAGGCCCAATATACTGTGGGATGAGTTTCCCCTTCTTCCCAGATCTCATAACTCCCTTCATTGGAGATACACCCAATCGCTTACCTCAAACTCCAGGTCTCTCCTTCTATCATCTGTGTATGACTTTTGTCCGCTCTGAGCTGTCTTAAGCCTCTGCTGGATGACCTTCACTTTTTCCATAGCCTGATGGACTAGATCAGATCCTATCAACCCTGCCTCACCAACTTCAAACCACCCTATTAGTGATTTACACCTTCTCCATAAAGAGCCTCATATGGTGCCATCTGTATGCTAGCCTGAAAACTGTTACTATAAGAGAACTCAATCAAAGATAAATGATCATCCCAATTACCTATAAAGTTTATCATGCATGCTCTCGACATATATTCCAAGGTCTGTATAGTTCGTTCTGCTTGCCCGTCTTTCTGTGGATGGAAAGTTGTGCTGTGATTCACCTTTGTACCAAGCCCTTTCTAAAAGGACATCCAAAACTATGCTGTAAACTAAGCTCCTTTGTCTGAAATAATGGATATAGAGGCCCCGTGAAGCCTAACAATCTCCTTAAGGTAAAGTCTGGCATAATCCTCAGCTATATCGCTAGTCTTGACAGGTAGGAAGTAAGCTGACTTTGTCACTCTGTCTATTACGACCCATATCGAATCATGCCATCTACAGGATCGAGATAAGCCTGTTATGAAGTCCATTTTAATCATCTCCCATTTCCATTTTGGAATTCCTATGTTCTGGGCTACACCACAAGGCCTTTGGTGCTCAATCTTAATTTGCTGATAGTTTGGGCATCTAGACACGAATCCTGCAATGTCCTTCTTCATAACAACCCACCAATAGACTTCTCGCACATCCCTGTACATCTTTGTTGAGGGTGGATAGAGTATTTGGCATTATGAGCCTCAGTCAAGTCCTATCTCTAAGACCATTGACATTTGGCACACACAACCTACCTTGGTATCTCAGAACACTATCTCCCCCTTTTAAGAACACTAATATTTTCTGCTTCTGAACATCTTCCTTCAACTGGAGGAGAATGGGATCCCTGTCTTGTTTTTCTTTCACTTCTAACACCAAAGATGACTCTAACGCATTTCTGATAATGGCTCCACCTTCATCGGAATCCTCAATCTGCACCCCCAAATAGGCTAGTCTATGAACCTCCTTAGCTAACTCTTTCTTTTCCTCCTCAAAATGAGCTATGCTCCCCATGTTCACCCTGCAAAGAGCATCAACAACCAATATTAGCTTTTACCTGGATGATAGAGGATACTCATATCATAGTCTTTTAGTAGCTATAACCATCTCCTCTATCTTAAATTCAGCTCCTTCTAGCCAAGAACATACTGCAAACTCTTGTAGTCAATGAATACATTCACGTGCCTACCATATAGATAGTGTCTTCAGATCTTCAAAGAAAATACCACTGCAGCAAGCTCAAGATCATGAGTTGGGTAACTCTTTTCACGAGTCTTAAGCTGTTTGGAGGCATATGCTATCACCTTGCCTCTTTGCATTAATACACAACCCAAGCCAACTCTGGAAGCATCACAATAAACCATAAAATCATCAACTCCATCGGGTAGGGATAAGACTGGAGCTGTAGTCAGCCTAGTCTTCAACTCTTGGAAACTCTTCTCACAAGCTTCTGACCATTCGAACTTAGTCTTCTTCTGAGTCAACTTAGTCAAGAGAGCTAAAAAAGAAAAAAATCCATCCATGAACTGCCTGTAGTACCCCACCAAGCCTAAGAAACTCCTTATATCTGTGGGAGTTGTGGGCCTTGGCCAATTCTTTACTGCCTCAATATATTGGGAATCAACCTGAATACCCTCACTAGACACAAAGTGCCCTAGAAATGCCACAAATGCCAACCAGAACTCACATTTCGAAAATTTAGCATAAAGTTATTGATCCTTAAGGGTCTGAAGGACAACTCTAAGATAGTCTGTATGCTCCTCCTTACTACTGGAGTAAATTCGAATATCATCTATGAACACGATAACAAAGATATCTAGGTACGAACTCAATACTTTGTTCATAAGATCCATGAAAGTTGCAGGTGCATTTGTCAGCCTGAAGGACATGACTGAAAACTCATAATGATCATATCGGGTTCTGAAAGCTATCTGAGGAATGTCTTTCTCTCTAACTTTAAGCTGATGGTACCCAAATCTGATATCTATCTTGGAAAAAAGGTAGCACCTTGAAGTTGGTTGAATAAGTCATCAATTCTAGGAAGAGGATACTTATTCTTAATGGTAATCTTGTTCAACTGACAGTAATCTATGCACATCCGAAGAGAACTATCCTTTTTTTTGCACGAAGAGAACTGTAGCACCCCAAGCTGAGAAGCTTGGTCTAAGGCCTTTCAGCTGCAACTTTAACTCTTTTAGCTCCGAAGGAGCCAATCGGTATGGAGGAATAGATATGGGCTGAGTATCTGGAAGAGTTTCTATCCCAAAGTCTATCTCCCTATCAGGAAAGACTCTGGGAAGATCCTCAGGAAAGCCTTCTAGGAACTCATTCACAACGAAAATAGACTGAAGAGCTGGTGCCTTGGCACGAGAATCCTGAACTCTAACTACGTGATATATACACCCCTTAGAGATTAACTTTTTAGCTTTAAGATATGATACAAACTAACTTTTACGAACAACGGAGCTACCCCTCCACTTTAGGAATAGTTCATTAGGAAACTAGAATTTCATACTTTGGTTCTGCAATCTACGGAGGCATACCCAGCATAAAGCAAATCCATGCATAGGATGACATCAAACTCTACCATATCTAACTCCACCAAATCAACTACAATAGTCTTATGATAAACAGAGACTGGGAAGCCCCTATAGATTCTTTGGGCTAAAGTAGACTCTCCAATAGGAGTAGAAACACTGAAAGGCTCGTGAAGACATTCTGGATTAACCCTAAACTTCAAAGCTACATATAGGGTTACAAATGAAAAAGTGGCTCCTGGGTCTAACAATGCATAGACATCATAAGTAAAGATTTTGAAAATACCAATAACCACATATGGTGAGTTCTCTTGCTCCTTTCTGGTGCCCATGGAATACAAGCGGTTTGTGCCCTTGCTTTTCCTTGCTGTAGTACCCTTGTGAGGTGGCTTACCCTGCGGTGCTGAAGAGACTGTCTATGACCTATTGTCTCTCATATTCTACTTACCCAAGGGAAAATCCTTCAAGGAATACCCCACCTGACCGCATTTGAAACAACCATTTGCACCCATAAGGTACTCTCTAGGATGAGATCTACCACACTTACCATAAGTAGGTTAGTGGTTTGATCCTGGAGCTATGCTACCCTGTGACTGGCGGCTCAAAAACCTACGATATCCCTGCTCATTTCTGATCCTCGATGCTGGTGCACTAGCAAATGAAGGTGCTATTCCGGATGTCTTAGGATGAAAGTTTGAGTGACCTCTTCCTCTAGTCCCTCTCTTACCTGACTCATGACCTAATATCTTGGCCCTCTTACTTTTGAACTCCTCCCTATCCTACGTGTTCTCCTCCTCTACCTGCTGTACATACATCATCAAATGGGCTATATCCATTCCCCAATCAACATCGCATTCCTGCCCTCTTTATTAGTCATTCGAGAGAGCCTAAACATGAAAATATCCATCCTAGTACACATATCTGCCACCATAGCTGGAGCATAACGGCATAGCAGAGTAAACTTGAGGCTGTACTCCCGTACAGTCATATTCTCCTATTTAAAGTTCAAAAATTCTCTCACCTTAGCCTGCCTCATCTCTCTAGGAAAGTACTGTCCTAAGAAGGCCTTCTCAAACACTGCCCAAGTAACTGCTAGCGCCCCCTCTGCCTTGCTCCTCTTCCATTGATCGAACTAAAGTCTAGCTACCCCCTTGAGCAGGTAGGCAGCCAACTCAACCCGATCAGCAACAGCTATATGCGTCACCTGAAACACCTTATGGAGCTCCTCAATAAAGTTCTTTGGATCCTCCTTCATATCAAACCCCATGAACTCTGATGGGTCCATTCTCAGAAACTCCCCAACTCTGGCGGTATCTGCCACATCATTCCTGCCATCTTCCTGGTGACCTCCCTGACTTATGACTACCTGAGCCATAGTCTGAATGGCCTTGCGAAGATCAACATTAGTAATGTCAGCTGGCTGTGGCTGCTCCACAAGCATAGCTGGGCCTCTAGGTTTTTCCAGAATTCGACCAGGCTGGTTTCCGTTCCTTCTGGCTGGGCGTCCTCTACCCCTGACTGGTCCGTTATCTCTGTAAGGAGGCATGATTTGAAAAACATGGAGTGAATGCACGAGTTAGAAAGGACTTCACAGTAAATGACACTTTCTAATGTCCCGTAGCCTCCCTATTATAGATATGGTGCGCTTCAAACCCATAATACAGATTCTACTAGACACGGTTCCATAAACTGGCTAGGACTCTTGAACTCTATGCTCTGATACCAAGTTTTTCATGCCTCAAGCCTACAGCTTGGATGTGGCCGGCACTCGAAAACCATCTCTGGTCCCAAGCGAACCACTTGGCTTGGCTACTTATTCAGCGAAAGACTTAATAATAGTGAAAAAGCTATAGGAACAATAAGATAATTCACAATTGTCTACATAACTAAAAGAAAAGCACTTAAGCAACACCTGAATAAACTGGAAACTGAAATACTAACACATAGTCTATGGAACCTCTACTAAACTGTTTGAAAGGGCTACTGAGACAGGCCCCAAGTAGCCAGAACTGAAAGTAAATACTGTAAAGAAACACAAACCATAGAGCCTCAGACTGAGAATAGGCCTCACCAAAGACTGATAGCTGTCAGATTCTCAATGAAGCAGCTGCTCAAGAACTCTGTCACCTGCATCTGCATCATAAAATGATACAAGTCCTAAGGACGTCAGTATGTGGAATGACAATATGTAAGATGGTTGAAACATTTAATAGGGATATCATAATGCATTTCAAAATACATAATCATAATACATAAGTGGAATAACAATAATCATAAAGCTTGTATGCTGCAATAACATGCTAAAAATAATATGCTAAAACTACAACAATAATATTACCCCAGTGCCTCAAAGGCTCCCGCCCATTGCGGGGTAAGGGGGTGTCGGATGAATGCAGCCTGACCCCTATGTTTAGAAACATAGAGTAACTATTTCCGGATGACCCATGATGAGCGTCGAAAGTCGCATTGACTAACTACTACTTCACAATTGAAAGAAGCGCAGACAGTTTAAAGAGCCATTTTACTTTATTCCATCATACCCCAAAGCCAAAAAATAGTGAATCTTTGGCTCCATCCGAGATTGATAGAATAATATACTGAACGATAAGTAAAATATAGTCTCTTAACTTAGGGAGTTTCTCTAACCGACAACCGTCACTATTAGCTTCGTGGTGATACAACGTCTTAACCACGCTGCCAGAGCGACCCCATACTTCACTGGGGTAGGGGACGAATAGCTAGGGAAGTGGATCCATCCAAATCTGTGCCATCTCAGTGGCTAAAGAGGAAGGTATGATCATAACCTTATGGGCCCTACACTCATTGGGAGCATGATATGCATGTACCCACACCACCTCAAGACCTCCGACCTATCAAACCAAATTCAACCAAGATCACAAGACAAGTCTTTGTGCAACAAGAACATGGAGCAAACCTTACAAGCCCTTCTAGCATCAATAGTCTCATATAACCAAATCTTACTAGCAACCAGGAATAATAGATAGGAATAACAACTCCCAGAATGTCAAAGCATGCACAATAAAATCAAGGAAAATCTCTAACTTGCTGGTAGCATTATCGGGCACCACATCCTCTCCTTGCCTTCTTTGGAGAGAGTAGAACCGATTATATTTTGGGGCACACCCTTGATCAGCATGACCACATTTACCCTTGTTTTGAGCATATGGGCAATATGGGATTTTGTGGCCTATTTCACCATACCCAAAGCATGCACCCATGTTCCTCCAACATGTACCATCATGTTTCCTTCCATATTTTAGGCATCTAGGATGAGTCACCCCATCATCTCTTAGGGGCCTTGGGTTTGGCACCCCGCCCCTAACAACCCTCTTGCTTGGAGCACGATTGGACTCTAGACCTTGGGAGCCACCATCCAATCGGGCCCTCTTGGCCTCACTACTCCTCCTTTTCCTCAACTTTTCCCCCTGCATTTTCTTGGCATAAGTCGTCAAGTGGGACTTATCCATGTTTTTAATTAACATAGTGGACTGACATTCTTCACTTACCAAGTAGGAGACACCCATTACGAACTTGTTCATTCTAGCCCTTGGGTCGGCAACCAAGTGAGGAGCATACTTAGAGAGTTTGTTGAACTTGAGATCATACTCCCTCACACTCATTAATCCTTGTCTCAAATTGATGAATTCTATCAATTTAGCTTCCTAAGCTCTAGAGGGAAGAACCGACTAAGGAAAGTTGCCTTAAACTCCTCCTAAAGCACCATATTATGGATTCCCTTCTCTTCCTTCCATTCATTGTACCATATTTATGCTACCCCTTTGAGTTGATAGGCCACCAACTCTGCCTTATCTTCCGATCTAATACCCATGATGGTCAATACCTTATAGATCTCATTAATAAGCTCTCGTGGGTCCTCATCCACCTTTGACCTATAGAACTCTAATGGGTTCATCATAAAATCTCTCACCCGAGAGACCGATGTAGGAGCATGAGGGGCTTGGGCCTCTTGATTAGCTTGGTTAGCCACAATATGTGCAAGCAAGGTAAGAGCATTCCGAAGGTCCCCATTTCTCGATTTTCCCTCAGGAGCACAGGCCCTTCTTCCTCTCACGTTAGGCATGATCTAGCATAGCAAAGAATAATTGTTAGGAGGGAGAAATAACCTTACTTCAACTCTATAGCACGATGTTGACCATAAAGAAGGGAAATATTTCGTAAAACGTCTCATAGCTTCCTATTCATGGTTGTGGTGCACAATATAACCATGAATAAGACTCTAATCAACATGGTGTATTGGACTCCGAAGATCTAACAACCTAGTGCTCTGATACCAACTTTTTCATGACCCAAGCCTAGGGCCTAGACTTGACTGACGAATAGGGAACCCGAAGGAACCCCAAACAAGCTTCATAACATATCATTACACATCCTTATCGCGAAAGCCATTAAAATGACAATAAAAGATAAGCATAAACAAAGGGATATTGGGACCAAGGGAGCCTCTTGCATATCATAAGCAACAAGAGTCAATAGAGTCAAGGCTCATAAATAGATACACCATATTTCCAACAACACCTTTGCTACATAAAGATAAGTGCAGGGGCCAAGACAAAGCAACCGGACTCACCCTCATAGTCAAAACATAATCAAAAGAGAGAAAGTCTTAATACATAGTAAGAGATCATAAGTAACATCTCCGAAATGGAGGACTCACCAAAAAGCTTGATTAAAGTCTTACTAGCCACGTGAAGGAGGATGCTCAAGTGGGGCTCCGATTTCTATATGGTGACATCATGTAGGTATAGTGTATGTGTTAGTGTGTTTGAATGTACTAAGTATGTGGGATGCAATGCTAGCAAGCGATAGGCAACATAACTGAAATACATAATCATAAGCAAATGATAGGTATAACATCAATATGACATGCATGCTCGATGCTTAAGGTAAAACATGCTTGTAAATTATGAACAAGGATGTGATCTCAATATATGAAACATACTCAAATCCCTTTGTACCAACCTTCGTGAAATGGGCCAAATGACCCCCACTCACCTTACGTAAACTATTTAGAGAGTGTTATCAATACCCCTATCGTATGACATAGTCTTTTTGGTAGGTAGTATAAGACGTTCCCTAATTTACGATATCATCTTTTGTGTAGGAAACGTGATTCATTCTATCTTATGGCATGACCTTTTCAATAGAATGTCCGCACCTTATTATATGATCTTTTCGGTAGGAACCTATAGTCTTTCTACCTTACAACACGACCTTTTTGGTGGGATGTTCATAGCTTACGTTATAATCTTTTTGCTAGGAACAATTAGCTATTCTACCTTACGGCATGCACCTTCCATTAGGGTGTCCATACCTTACAATATGATGTTCTTGGTAGGAATCATTAGTCACTCTAGCTTACAGCATTACCTTTTCGGTAGGAATCATTAACCATTCTACCTTATGGCATAGCCTTTTCAGTAGGAATCATTAACTTCTCTACCATAAGACATGGCCTTTTTAGTAGGAATCATAAAACTAGCTCATCCAACCATTACATTTCAATCATAAATAAAGAACTCCTCATTTTCCCAAGAACACAACAAACATAAGAGCCCAACAATTTACATGCAACCCCATAGGTACCTTCCCATGAAACAACTCATATAGACATCCCTATCATCATTATGAAGTCACCATATAATTATCATAATATATGCATTGGACCTTTAATTTCTCAAGAAACCCTAACCATATAATTTACCAACACTTGGCGGGTGTGTAATGCTAGTATAAAACCATAAAATATAGAGATAAAATCATGCAAGAAAATCCATTGTAAAACCATCAGTCAACACCTTACAACACTCTCAAGCAATATACATCAAAACTCTCATCAAATCTTACAATAGATCAAAGATTTATATCTCAAAACATAGCAAAAAAATCACAACTTTACATAGCTTTAACATAGTGAGCAGTGAATTTCCTAATATACAAGACCCATTTGTAAATCAACTTTAAATCATGCAATTTGAGTAAAACGAGGCTTGGGTATCATGGGTGAAAGGAACCTATTAAAGCAACCTAAATACCTTAGCTTTTGGAGAAACCTTTGATGAAGATTAGAGATAGAGACTTGAACCTTGGTTGAATTCTTCAAGATCCGGAGAGGGTTTTTGGCACTTGAATTTTGAGAGAAATATAAGACTAAGTGTTTGAGTGAGTATTGGAAAATATCTTGGATGATATGAGGGTGAACTAATGCTAAGTATAGGTGTTTTCTCGTGTGGGAAGGCTTAGGCCCAAGACCTAAAAGCCTTGGACCGAGATAAAAAATTATTGGCAACAAAATATACAGGTCTGATCTGGTCCGCAATACAGACCTATCACAGAGGAAAAATTAATGCATGTCCACGATAGCTACGCCTCGCAGCACTTTCGCGGATCGATTCTGGATAGGAAAAATTACGAAAAATGAAATTAGTAATCTTTAGTTCTTAAACCAAGGTTAGATCCTTGTCCCCCTAATTTTGACCCCCTAAGCAAAAATATGAAGTCAAATTTTTGATATCACGCATGAAATTTGAGATATATGATTTTTAAAATTTCAAGCATTTTGAGGCACATTTTGGGGTCATTTCATCAATCAATCAATTAAGAACAAGGCAAATTAAGGATCAAAATTAAATCAAGAATGTACCAAAAGTGGAGATTAACTTGAAGAGAAAAAAGGTAGTGAATAAGCACAAATGGTAGGGTAGTCAGAAATCTAGCTGGAAAATTGAAGGTCGGTGGTCGAAAATCAGAGTACAAGGGAAAGCTTGGGTAGGTTTAGTAAATTTAGGTCAAAATAATTTGACCCCTCCTTTTATACTTTTATCGAGTCAACTGATTAAATTACTGGGCCTGGGTGTACGAATCCCCGATTATGAAGTCGTAGATGGTTCTACGACTCATAAGTCATGATCTCGCAGAACCCTCTACACTTAGAAAAATTTTAGAAACTTATCTGAGGTCCACGAATCCCATTCATGGCTTACAATTTGTTCTATGAATCGTAAAGTCTGCACATGCAATGTAGAGAATAATTTTCCTGCTTACTGGAATTTTCTACGAGATGGGTTACGAGTCAAAGAATGCTCTATGACTCGTAAACCCAGTCATAGAAACTTTACCTAATGCTTTTCTCAGCCAAATTTGCTAACTTAGTCTTATACCTACATATTCTCCATTAAATACATTATTACCCAATATGCAACCAATCCAATGTCAAAAATTGGAATCAAAACAAAAAATAACTACTTATGAATCCAAAAAGTGAAAATAAACCTATAACTATGCAATAACATCAAGAACCTTGGGTTTTCATCCAAGTAGCACCTTATTTATTATCGTGACACGACTTAGCTAGCTTGAGTAATCAGACTTTCTCAAGCTCCAGTGTATCCTTATCACCAAACTTTGTCTTCTTCTTGGTGCTTGTCATCATGTCTCGTTAAATCTAATCCAATTGCGTTGACACAAGTCCAAATTGACTATTGAGCTGTTGAATTGCCATAAATGTTGGTCCATTCTAAGGTTTATCTTGGTAATGTCGTACTTGATCTCCTTCAAGTGTCTCATCTTTGGCATTTTCCCTCTTTAACAACTAGTTAAGCATCCCCTTAATCCTGGAGTTCTTATCTCCCATACCATGATTGTGTGGAGGTACATAACAGCTATTCATCTTGTCGTCCTTGCAATCCCTTTGCTTCATGAGCATCTCCAGGTTAACTCTATTCTGATCAAGAATACCAAAGATATCTAGATTTTATTTTTTCTTGATTAGAATTTATGTCAATAGTGCTTGCACAGTTTACTTGGGGTCTATTCCTGGGCTTCCACACCTGATTGGATTTAACCATCGTGTTCATGTGCTCAAAAATTTCTACAAATGGTTGTTCTACAAAAAGACCCCTCAAGACAGCATCAACATATGCTTAATTATTCACATCTAGAGCTTAGTAGAAATTCTCCACCAGGACATTCTCCAGAATCTCATGGTCTGGTGCATTCCTTAAGCATCTATTGAATCACTCCATGTATCAAGTATTGCATTACCTGGGAATTGCTTGAAGTGATTGATTTGGTCCTCCACTTTGAGCCTATTTGGTTTGATAAAGTACCTTGCTAAGAAAGCCCTCTGCAATTCTATCCACTTGGTGATCGAGCCTTGTGGAAGCTCAAACGGCCATAATGCAGCATTGCCTGTGAGAGACAATGGGAAGACACGAAGTCCCAAAGCATCCATAGACAGATTCTGTATCCCCATCATACTCTTACAATAAAATGCCACATTGTACAAGTGCTATGTGGATCCCCTGATGGTAAACTCGCAAAGAGCCCATGGTTCTACAACATCTGAAGTAATCCACTAGAGACTGTGAACTTTGTGTCTACCAATAGTGGTGGTAACACAATAGCTCCGGTCACATCCATAGCCCTTAGGTTCAATCTGTACTGATTCCACCGGTAAGCATTGACATTGAACGCCCAAGGTTGTGGAATGTCCTCCAAAGGAGGTGGATTCTCATTCCTATCATCATCATCATTACCCCGGTTCAAAGCTACATTGGCCGCGTTGTAGGCATTTTTTTGGGCCATTTTCTTACAATACGTTAGATCTCTGGATCTAATGGAGTTAAGGGATTGCCTTGACTCCTAGTGTTGGGAATACACTACTCGTATACCTTGCAAAGAAACAATAACAAAAAAAATTAAAACAAAGGGAACTAAGGATTAACACTCGAATTATAATACTAGTGAATTCAACTAAGTCCAGCCATGTTCACTGGCAACGATGCCAAAATCTTTGATGTCGCCTAAGTTATACCTCCTTTTTAAAGAATAAAGTGGTTGTTGTCAAGATCTCAAACCTCACCATGGTTAGGGTCGAACCCAAGGGAATACGTAGACTCAAGACAAATTTACCAATAAGAAATTCAAGTAGTTTACCAACTCAATTACTCGAAGAGGAGAGTTTTGCAATAATCAACAATAAAGCAAACTAAACTAACCATCACAAGAGATAATAATAATAATAGAGATCAACTAGGATATCATGCTCCCCATGATTCCCCAACTTAGTATCACCAGATAATCCAATTCTTGTCTAGTGCATAGCATGCCGAATGATAATGTAAGTCCACCAAGCCCTTTGTTCAAAGGTGAGAGGTAAATTTCACTATATGACTTGGCCCAACTCCATAGTGTGCAATACGAACCATTACCTATAAGTCCCAGGCAACCTTTCCTTGGTCCAGTTCGGTAAATTGACAAGAACACATCATTGAATCCTGTTAATCAATCTCTTTTCCTATTCATTATTACCTTGGTACAGTCAGTAACACTATGCGGGCTCTAATGTTGGCCAACATTAGAAAACATGCAAAACTAAGAGAATTGATTAATACATGCATATACCCATTCCAAGAATTGCAAATTCCTGGGGTTTACTAAGTTAGTTCTTCATGGTACCTACAACCCTAGTTGTGGATTTAGCTACTCATGCTATGGGTAGATGATGAAATTATGAATTGAGAAAATATAATTAAATACTTATCCAATTGAATTCAAGCAAATCCAAGAAGAATGAGAATCACAAGCTTCAATATCAAATTTACCCTACAAGTGTTTTCTCAATATTTTATCTCTTACGTATTGAGTTCTCTATGTACAAACCCTAAAAATACTGAATGATGATGTCCTCTCTTGTACTATAACCTAAAGTACTATTTATAGTAATTACAATTAAGTCTTAAAACAATAGAAAAATTGGTTGGCGGACTCCACGAAAGGTCTCTACGACTCGTCATTAATTTACGAGTTGTAGTCGGGGTCTCGTATTCAGCTTCTGGGATTTTGCAATGCTCTTCTATGACTTCACTTTATGAGTTTTAGACTGATTCACAACTCGTATTGCTCTCTCGTAGACTTCAACCGCATCACCTTGTCCTTCACTGGAAATCTTTACGAATCCCATCTATTCTACTTGTAAAATGCTCTATGACTTGTATAGTCCGGTCTCGTATGGCTGAACTTCATATATCATTCTTCACTGAAATTTATCACGAGACTTCCGTTACGACTCGTAGAATTCTCTATGATCCATAGAGGGTCTCATAAATCACCAAAAACCAGAAATCTTCTGCAATTTTACCCCAACTCATTGGCAACTTGTAATCTTGCAAAACTAAACACAAAAATACATAAAACCCAAAAATATCTCATTGAGAACACACAAAATCCTAAGTTTCAAGCATCAAAAGTGTTGTATTTTGGCAATACATTAGATATAAAAGATTAAATCACATCACATTTTCCTGATTTTCAGCCATTGACCTCGATTCTGAATATGGATTTAAACTCATTAGACATGTAGGTGGCAGGAGGTTTCTTTTTGAATTAGAAAAAGTTATGGAGGAGATATAAATTTGATAGAAGAAGAGGGAATTTCTGGAAAACATAGGGGAGTAGGTTGAGGACCAACAGAATTTGCTATTCTCCGACCGTCCATTTGTTGCAGCATCTGACATAACTGGAAAATAAACTGGCATCTGTCATAACTGAAAAATAATTGTCATTCGGTATATCTGGTATAATTGAA